>VVHJ01045792.1:0-11006 GCA_015107715.1 Tylochromis polylepis
TGTGTGTGTGTGTGTGTGTGCACGTGTGCGCGCACGGGCGTATGTCTATGTGTCTCTGTGTGTGTGTATGCACTGTATATGTGTGGAAGGAAGCAACAGCCTGTACCAACGTCAGTCAGTCAAATAACATGTCTATATGTGTGTCTTCCAAAGGTCATAGTGCAAATCTTGTGTTAATCTGCTAATCCAATTGGCTAGCCGTATCCACATGATCTGCCAGGTTGCACGGCAGCCATCCTCTGTTCAGACACACATATCTTGGCAAACACATACCCACACATGCCTGCTGTTTACACCCTCCTCGCGACAGTCTTTGACTCCATGACACCAGCCTGTTTGATTCCACTTAGGCTGGAAGCAGATTAGTGAAGGTGACTTCTCCTGAGGGAGAATTCTTCTGCATAACTGGCAGACTTTATAAACCAATCAAAGGCACATTCTGAAGAACACTAATCTTCAGGTATTAACTCCATGTAGTTTGATAAGCCGGGGCCAACCTATGTCTTCACACTTCCTATCATGCATATAACTGTACATGTGATTCTGTTTTTTATGTAAAACTATCCCACTAACAAAAGAGGTTCTGTAAAGGCAAACTCAGAATGATCCTGTTTATACTTCAAAGTCTTATTTGTACATTTGCGCAACATTTTATTTGATTGTTGTTGTTGGTAGATGATAGATGGTCGTGTGCTTTTTTCCCATGAAGAAAAAACTATAAATGGCCACATCAAAGTATCATAATGAGCTTTTGTTCAGGTATTTATATACTCATGTATTTACCTTGCTTAAGGACATGTGAATATCACACTTACCTGGACTGAATCATTATAAGACCACCTCTTTAATCCTAAATTCGCTCTGTCTGTGCTAACTGTGATACTGTATATGAAAGGAAAATACTGACATGTGGTTCCCATGCATTCAGAGGATAGCAACCACATAAGGGCTGGTGGGCTGCATGGCGAATGTGTGTCTTGCTCTGTAGCACCAAAGCCAAGGCTTAGGAAGGGACTGGATCCGATTTTCCAGGCTGAAGCAAGACCTCGGGGCACTGTGTGGAAACTGAGCTAATTGCAGGATATTGGTCCTTGGATGATTAGAGGAGGACATGGAATGCCTGGTCTGTGATGCAAGCAGACCAAGGTGAGACTAATGACGGATGCATTTTTTCATGTGTTCCGATAAGTCTGTATCCTGCAGTGTTGTGACAAGAAGGGCAGGGTTGCAAGCCACAGTTTAAGGGGAAAAAAGTTATAGTGCCATAATTCTCTCTAAAACATACAAAGTTTTAAACGGATTGTGCTAGTATCAGTATCCAAACCACAACATGTTATTTAAACAGACAAAAGATGTGTCCAAACATGACAAGACAGTCCATCACAGATACTGCACAGAGTCAGAAAACTCAAACCTCTTTGAAGAAAATGGAGTTCCAGCTCTACTGATACAAAAGGAGATTCTCGCTTTCAAACCTTGTTGGATCATGTGTTATTTCTGTCAGTCTGTCTGAAACAGTTTGTCCTCCATAAATGATGAAGTATGTCTGATGTAAACAGTTTCATATAATAGTCATCAAGCTCATTAGAGAGTGACACAGAGAGTGGCAAGAAGCAACAATAATTTAGATATTGGGATAACACACACTTAAATTATCCTTTCTGGAACACAGCCCTAAAATACAGAAATTAAGCTGCACACAAATAGCATGAGAACAAAGAGAGCTTAACAAAAAGCTGATGTGAGCGTGATCATCTTTGAAAAGGTACAGAAATAGTTGGAGAGCCTCCCCTGAACTGGTTTACTTCAGAGTGTTAAACCTACTGTTAAATCTATTTAAGGTTATTAAAAAAAAGAGGGGGGGGATTTCTAAAAAGACAAAACCACCTTTGGAGGAAAATAAATTAAAGTATAACTTTTTCTGCAGCAAGAAGAAACTTGTAATCTTTAGCAGAAACCTTGCTCATAAAAAGGACATCCAAAAACAACATTTTTGCATGTAAATCCTTTATAATCACGGTTTTAATTAATAACTCTCATATTTAAATGTATATTTTTGTGAAAGTACATCTAATGGATTACATTACATTTTTATTTCACTGTGTAACTACATCATATGTGTACTAGTTACTAGTTCCTTCCCAACACTGCATGTTACATATTGTGCAAACCAGTCCTGACACTAAACAGCACAATCCCACATGTATACCGAAGTCTGTACTCTGTCACAGAACAGTAGCAGCTATGACATATAATTCAGTTAATAATACAGAAAACTACATATGTGTTAACACTTGTCTTTTATTACAGATGCCTCAAGCCACATGCAACAAGTGGTAATTATTTTCCTTTTGTATGATACAGCTGGTCCAGCTCCTCAGCTATGCTTCACGCAGTTGTGTCCAGAAATGTTGGCCATATTGGGCAGGAGGTATTTTGGAACCAATGAAGTGTTGCGGTCCCTCTGTGCAGACACCAACCCTTTGATTCTGTGTCTGCCTTTAGTCGCCCCCTTTGTTTACAGTGTTTGTTTGATGTTACTTTAGCAGAAAGAGACAGACACCATTGAGTAGTGGGAGTGCTGTTCTGCTGCGTGCCATTCACGCCTGCTGTAGAGCGCACAGAGTCAAACACAACAAGGGTAGGCCATTGTTTACCACTGGAACTAATCACCCTGATGGCACCTCCATAAATCCCCCTCCCTGTTGACAGTGATTGGAGTGTACCTATGTGTGACCATGGACAATACAATTGCGCCAAAGGCAAATAGAATGGGGGTGCACTGAGGCAATATTTAGCTTGGCCAGATGGCCAGTTGCATGCAGCAGGCTTCTTGGCCCTCCACATCTGCTCCTTGTGATGTGCCAACAGTGTCTCAGTTTTACTTTTTAAGGCTTTCCTGTGCACCCCGTTTTGTCCCACTACATTGCGATGATTCTCAATTTACTCGCTCTGTTGGAGGATTCCTTCCTCACTCATGCAGTCTTGTTTTTTCTTCCACACAGGCAGGCTCTTGGTACTTTGAGAGACACATTGGTCTGGGCCCCAGTCAAAAATCCTCTCCTTTAATTTGGTTAGTTCCTTGTCCTGGAGTATGATCAGATTCAGGCTTGTGGTGTGGTCCTGTTGCATCATCAGTCCACACACAGAAGCTTGCTTATGCAGCTGTTTAATATAAATTCTCTTCAACTATCTTTGTCCAGATGGTTTATTTTTACAAACAATACACAGGGCTGCATTCCTACCGAGCTCCATCCCCACCCCTTTACTGTCTGTCTAACTAGACAGCTTCACTTCAGAAGAGCAGAAAGACAGCAATATCGTGCTGAGTGTGGACAGATGGTCCAGTGACACTCCTCTCATACAAACAGGCCTCGATAAAAAAGATATATAGACATGTATTGGTATGGATACATAAGCCATTCATTTTCAAAGGAGGCCTACATTTGGACTCACATATTTGTTCATGCATGAGGAGACAGATGTGTGTTGAGGCAGAAGAATAAATAAATTTTAAAAAAAAAACATGTCTACAGATTTTTTATTCCATTGTGTATATTTTTATTAGATACACACTCATTTGTCATAGATCACAAGGTTTCCAGATGATTTCCAGATGTGTTAATGTCACTTGCCAGTGGTTGCATTTTGCCCTCACAGCACTACATAGCTTTACAGAAGTTAGTTTGGCTATAGTGTGTCACCTGTCAAAGCATCTGACATTAAATGATTGCACATTAAATCTACATCAAGTGGATGTACAACTATAGCAATATAGCAAACTATCCACTCCAGTATGCAACATTTACAATCAGTTTTTCTGTATATTAAAACTAAAATATCAATTGTTCTACTTTTATGTTTTGTGCTTTTTTGAAATTTGATATAATTTGACAATGTGATTCTTAATTACATCAAACAAGAATCAAAAAATTTTTCACACTTTTTTACAGCTTGCTGTTAGTGCCTTAGTGGCATGGAAGTGTAAAAGTAACTCTTAGATTACCTCTCAAGTGATTACATTATCCACTACACATTAGAGGGGATATGAAATCAAAGCTGTGACCCTATAATACTACAATTGTAAAATATATACTTTTACAATATATCCAACAGTGGCTGAAATTGAGTAATAATGCTGCTTGACATTTAATTTTAACATGCTCTTAAATTCTCAAGAGTAGATGTGAAGGTGAAAGTATTTGCTCTTATTCCAAAATTTTACATTTGGAAGTTTGATAATTATAAGCACCACTGGCTACTGTAACCAAACAAACTAATTACATACCACTGCACATTTAAATTTCGATACACCAACCCATTTCATTAGTTAAAAGCAGCAAATGTAAGAGACATTATAGCTGAAATAAACACCTTTTCACATATTTTAGTTTTTTCCATAAAATGTAAGTTCTACCCAGGCCCCCACTTTCACCTCTCCCCAGGCCTTACTGCCACATCCACTGCACATCCTCTGCTCCCTTCCGGGCCCCAAGCTCTGGAGCCTCACAAAGGAGCTCTAACAAGAGAGAAGAAAGAGCCAGTGCCACTTGGACGGGATTACATCCTAGTAAGATTCTTCAGTCCTCTTGGCTGGCCGCCCCTTAACCCTCCCCTTCCCTGATTAGAAAGTGAGCAGGGAAGGGCTGGCTGGATAGAAAAGAGGTCCACACATGTCCAATGAAGTGTTGCACTGTTGTTTGCAGTAGACTTGCTGAGAGTTGTGTCAGTCTGGTCTTATCAGAAATCCTCTCATTGATGCAATTGTTGTACATGACTTACTTTGCAGTGCATCTGCAGTGTTACACAGAATTAGTTAATAAATGGCCACATTAATACATTTTTTAGGCAATCTTATGTGTGTTTGTTATATTCTTTCCAGTCTCGTGTGAACTCCAGCATTAGTTCATGCTCTAGCATGCTCAAAATCAAGGACAAGGACACAGCTACTCTTGTGTTTTACCTTATCCTGTCTGGATCTGTCTTTAATACCTGGCTACACACTTCCTGTGCTCAGATCTAGCATGTCCTCATGCTGACCTGTCTATCTTGTTTTATGCTTCCTTTACTGTCTACTTCACTCTACTTTACTTTTTCATGATTTGAAGAAAGCTCATTTGCATTTGGAGTTTTCAAATGAATAACAATTCATTCAGACATTCTGCAAGACATCAGAGTGCTTGAATAGAGGAGTGTTTTTTGCAGTGATTTTCTTTTTTTCACCCCAAATGCTTTTCACACCACCTGAGCCCCATGCCTTCTCCAAGAGTGGCGAAAGGGGTCAGGTGACAGGTGGACAAAAACCAGTAGCTTCAGAGTAAATGATGCATGCCCCAGGATCAGCAAATAAGAGGCAATGTGGCATTAAAACGGGGCTGCCCGCATAGCTGCCATTCTTGCTGGTGGGGATGTCGTGGGGTCATCTGAAGGGGCCTGCCACAAGTGTAGCACAGCATAGGTGATGTTTGATTACTACAGACTTTAACTGCTAATAAGTGATGGCATTTTTTTAAGGAAAATTAACTAAATGAGCCACAGTTATTATTTTTTGCCATGAAGACAAAGAATTACAGAAAAGTGTGTATATGTGGAAAAACCCTGCATACAAGATAAATGGGGGGAAGGCAATAGCATAAACAAGGTTAAAGTTGTTTGTATGTGATGGCATCAATCTTGTAAAAGATGTCTGACATTTAGCTGCAATGAAACTTCAGTTGACAAAATAAAACTGATGAGTTAAACACCACATCCAGTTTCAGCAATTTCTTACTGCCATTAGCGATTCCTTTTTTATTTGCTATTTCAGCCAGAGCAAGAGATGAGCTGTTATTGTTTATGGGAAGGTGGTAATGTTTGGAGAACCTGTTTCAGTGCAGCCATGTCTCTCAGTGAGAGAGGGAGAAAGACGGAGAGGGGTGGGGGTGTTCTGGCTTCCCCTCAGGAACTCTATCGTACACTGGAGCCAGGGAGGCAGCTGCTTGCTTGCGTAGCCAGGGCTCCCTTTAGCCAGGTCCCTGCAGCACTTCTCAGCTCTCCTCTGGAGCTGAGCAGGGGACTGACGAGGCCTGGAACTCCTCTGTCTTCTACATCGCAGCCAGGACAGCAGCCGCCAAGCCAAGCCAGCCAGGCAGGCAAGCCCCCTCCCCAGCCTTAGCACCAAGCCAGGCCCCTTTGTGGTGCTCCACTGCCCAGTAATTGATGCCTTGCAGTGGGGATATATTTAATCACCATAACAAGGAGTTGGTAGGAATAAAATGATCTTGTAAAGGCGCAGCAAAGCCCTCTCTGAACAAGCTGGATCAGATTTTGCAGAAATGTAATAGTAAGATTTGAGTATATGAGTGTATGAGTGTACACGCTTGTCTGCACTTTTGTTCTCTTGTGCTTTCATATGACTATTTGGAATCTAAGACACTCACCTACGTCTTCCTTGTCTCCCCTGTGTACTTCTCTCCCACGACTCCACCCCAAAGACACGACTGCAGGCCAACAAATTTCATTACAACAGCCCTAAACTGCACAGTTTTAGAGCCTTCTAATTATTCCTCTCTCAGATGTGGTCATGTTGAGAAAGGCCGTAAATCAACAGAAGTACGAGCGCCAGGCCTGGAGCTGTGAGAAAACTGAAAACAAATGATGTGCCCCTTCCCCTGCTTTTTCCTTCTCCCACCATCCCTCTTTCCAACACCTTACCTCGCTGTCTGCCTACTTTGACTTCCAGGGACGCAGAAAGATGAAACAAAAGGACTGACTGAATTGAGTCTGCACATTTAACATTCTACCTTTATCAGCCTCAGCCCAGACATGGACACTTTTTAATCACCTCTTGCTACTATGCAATTCTATTGAAGAACTTTGGTATGGAGTCTCTTGCTAAAATGTAGTATGGTAGTGAGATGGTCAACAGATAGCTGACTAGTACCTGGGACCAGGTCTGTTTGACTGCTCTGCCGTTAGTGACTGCCTGTAATCAGCTTCTTTAAAGGTTCCAGCCAGTAATTGCTCAGTATAGCCCCAAGATAGAAATCAAAGAGATGCTGAACTCCATGTTCTGCCTCTCTCTGTCTCTCTTTTCTTCTGCCTCTAGCCTTCTTTCTTTTTCTCTTCCATTGTGACTCTTATGTATTCTATTTGGAGACACTGTGAAGAAAAGCATCTTAGCATCTGTTTTTTAGTGTTTGAGGGAAGAAAATCAATTCAAATTGAATTAATGGTAAAATTGATATTGCTTTGAAGAATGTTTCTCCACCCCTCCCTCTACCTCCCCCCTCTCTCTCTTGTCTCTGTCCTGGTTGCATTTTTCCCGATTCTCTGTTCTCTTATCTTTCAACAATTACAAGAGCACTCTAATGGCCCTTTTAAGTTGCCTGCCAGCTGTATTTGCAAAAAAATAATGTCTTCTTCTTCATCTATAGGCAAGTGTAGTTGTGTTGAGGTCCATTCTCATGTAAAGATCACTGATGCCTTTCCTCTGAAGTCATGATGAGGGCATTAGAGCTGTTTGTCTGGGCACGAGATGTGAGCGAATTCATGAACAGATCTCATGATGTTATGTCAAATCTGTCAACCATCATAAAGGTAACAGGCAGTGTTTGATGTGGTATGAATTCCTGATAACCAAAGCTGTTAATTCTGCCTTCAACTGGAAGCCAAAACCATTACTTGATTAGTCAGTAAGATGATTGTTGGAAAATAATTTATCACATGAAAATAAACATTATCTGCTTATGGCTTTGTAGATGTGACTGTTGGTCATCATCTTCAGATGAAAACAGTGTTTGTTTAGTTTTCAGAGGGTTTGGCTACTGGCTAGATTATTTCAAGACATTTTGGTTTCTTGTAATTTATGAATTTATTATTTCTGGAAATGTATAGATTTGATAGTTAATTAAGAATGGAAATAACAATAACTAAATGTAAGTGCATATTTTTATGTTTCTAAAAACATAAAACATAAAACTCTAAAAACTATACTGTGGATTTAGACTGTAACAGTGTCTGTCACTGTTTTCTGCTACTACTTTGTCTCAGTTCCCACAAAATGTGCTACTTAGCACTAAAGTTTGATTTGTTTGATTCTAATTTTATACACATTTTATATATATGCTTTACATGTGCTTGTTGGCGAACAGCATGGTGTCACTGGGTGAAGTCATCTGTTACGTCTCATGAGAGAAGACACCTGCAGTTCAGCAGATGTCCCATCAATTATCACCGCCTGCACTTCTCCAACCTCACCCAGCACCCACTCCTGGTTTCTTGAAAGTGGCCCCAGCCTAATCAGGCTAGCTTGTCCCTTTGATACAGTGCTCCAGTTATCCTATCGTTTGGAAATGATTTTTAGTATTTGTGTTTTTGCTTTGATACCAAACCCTTCTGAACAACTTGTTCAAGTGATATTCTGTTCTGAAACCCAGCGTAAAGCCCGTAGACTAGCATGATGTTACTTAGCACTATGTTTGCCCAACTTTAATGCCAGCTTAGCCTGTGTTGCACTGTATTCAAGTGGGGGAAAAAAATGAAGCGGTGTGTCCTTTCCTCTTAAGGCTTAGAAGCTAACCTGCTTAAGAAACTGTCTTACGTGGGATATCAGGTGAGGATCATCCAGCATGGATGATCAGATTGCATCATGACGAAGCACGCAAGCTTCAAGATGCCGATACATAGACAATGCAAGCTAAAGTAAAGAGGCATAAACATGGCAGAGGAAAACCACAGAGGAGAGAGAGAGGAGTGTTGAAATAGAAGCAGAGAAAGGGGGAACCAAAACCATTTGAAGATACTGGAGAGAGGAATGAAGGAGTCAAGGAGATGAGGGTATCAGTCTTGCAGCTTAGCTAAGACCAATGAAGATAGAGAAAGAGAGCAAGTGAGGGTTTGTGCAGGAGAGAGAGAGAGAGAGAGCGACACAAGCCAAGTGTTTGAAGTGGATCACTATAGGCCAAACATCTGAAGAGGACAAGACTGCAAACATGTCACACTGCAGCCTGCTTGCATTTAACAACAGATGTTTGTTCTCCCTTTTTCTGGTAATAGTCCCACACCCAGGTTGGTCTGACCTAGTGAATGAATAATATATACATCTTTTTCTTTTAAACCCATAAAAAAGCGGGGTTGCTGGCACGGATGGTCATTTTTAGAAGTCCTGAATTTTCCCAAATGCTAGTTCTCTTCTATCAACTAGAAAGGCTGTAATGCTTTGCCTAAGGACCTTTCAACACAACTTGTCATAGGAAAGGAGAGACATATTAGTGATTCCTTTTTTTCACACAGCATGAAATAGCAAAGTGTCAATTTTCAACTGTCGGCCACTTCCTCCTTAAAAAGAAAAGCACAGGAATTCTAAAAACTAACTGCTAATATCCTACTTTTCTCACTTTTCCTAAATATATTGTGATCTATTTTTAGAATGCTCAGTTACGCTTCTTCTTTAAATATGTAGTTACTCTGCAGCATTAGCAGTCCATACATTCTCACAAAGGTAGTGGCACCACTGGTCGTGTGCTGCTAATTTATGGTCCTAGAAGTTAAATGTTTTAAAAGGTTTTAATAATATTTGTTAAATATCCTGACAGATGCCACACCTATGTGTCAGATGATGATCAAACCTAGTACTTGCAAGTCTAAGCATGACAAGATACTCGCTCTGAACAGCTTTATACCTCTGAACTCATTTATAGGGGTTGGCAGTGGTGTGAGAGCAGAGCCAGAGGACCTTCATGAATTATAGATATGAGGTTGAATGATTGGGGCAGAGGCCATGTGAGCAATGGACAAATAGGACAGAAAGAAGTTGGCTGATGGGTTGTTGTCCCTGTTGCCCTGCTGTATGCCAGTGCTCATACAGATTAATGATAGGATGCTGAATAAAGCAGACCTTTTGCTGGAACAGTTCAATGGCAATAAAATGCTAGGCCATCATGACATGCAGTCATTGATGGAAGCTCATGACCATTTGAATGTGTTTTTAAAGGACTTTTGACAAACCAGTAGATTACAGAGAGCCTTAAAGACTATACAGCAGGAATACACAAACTTGCTTCACTTGTTTTAAAAGGTTGCTTTTTTTGGTTTTGTTTTGTTTATTTGAACCCTCTTAGAAGTTGCTGAGATTGTTTTACATCTGTTATAAAAGTGTGAAACTTTTTTTTTTTTACCCACTAGAAAACCAAAAGAATGTTTAAGGGCAAATTAAGAAATGAGGTTGTATTCTTATAAATAACTCTCTCCATTGATATTATTGCTACTTTGAACAGCATTTCAGTAATTAAATGAATTTTACTGCTGTTTGTTTGGGGATCCCAAAGTCCCCTCCCAGAGCTCAGAGGACAACAAGATCTGTCATACAGGCCCTGTCATGATATGGTTGTGTGGCAGGCAGGATATAGGACCCAAACGCAAAACACTCAGACGGAAGGATAAACTCAAAGCGCAGCTTTTATCGCTGGAAAAACACTACACAAAAATAAACTCAAGAAAAGCAAACCAAAACCCTGAACGTGGAAACTAAGATCAAAACACTGGGAACTCTAGGAAACAGGGAGCACAGAGACGACACACAGCATGGAGAGAGTATGACACAACACAGGACAAGGAAAACACAGGGTTTAAAGACACTAAGGGATAACGAGGGAATGGGACACAGGAGGAGAGCACAGCTGGGAGTAATTAAACATGACAAGGGGAAGCAAAACTATACACACTGACAAGAGACATCGTGGCTCAAAGAGTTGGCAGTTCGTCTTGTAATTGGAAGGTTGCTGGTTCGAGCCCCAGCTCGGACAGTCTCGGTCGTTGTGTCCTTGGGCAAGACACTTCACCCGTTGCCTACTGGTGGTGGTCAGAGAGCCCGGTGGCGCCAGTGTTCAGCAGCCTTGCCTCTGTCAGTGCGCCCCAGGGTGGCTGTGGCTACAATGTAGCTTGCCATCACCAGTGTGTGAATGTGTGTGTGAATGGGTGGATGACTGAATGTGTAAAGCGCTTTGGGGTCCTTAAGGACTAAGTAA
>VVHJ01045797.1:0-22708 GCA_015107715.1 Tylochromis polylepis
TCCAGAAAAAAAAGAAAAAAGGGGAAATAAATATGTAAATAAATGTTATGGATAAGTGTTATGTATTTACAGTTTGGGTTATTGCACATAAAATTAAGTATTGCACAGTGGTAGTTTATAGAGGGAAGTCCTTGGAATGGGGGGTGGAACTGTGTTATCAGTGCATGTGTGAGTTCAGGGTGGTTATGGCTTTTGGGAAGAAACTGTTCTTGAGTCTGTCGGTCTTTTTTTTTTGTTAAAAGTGGGGACTTCAAACTATATACCAGTTTTTAAATTGTGTTGAAAGGCCACGTAAAACCAGAATTATGATTTAAAAAATATACGTGATGTTTTTTCCTGAATACTATCGTCACGTTTACTGTCTAAGGACAGCGATAACAAGCACTCTCAGCTTGCGACCGAAAAGAAAACAAAAAAACACCCCTTTTGTATTGCTGGCAAAATGTACCATGTTGACCAATCAAAAAATTATATGGCAACACGTGGTATTTGGTTGTTTAGGAAGAGGGAGAAGTTTTAGGAGTGACGGCAGCAAGAGAGAGAGAGCGAAAGAAAGCGAGAGAGAGAGCGAGTTTTGAGATGTGAGAGATTTGTGACGTTTAGCATGTTTGGAGTGTGTAGTGTTGTGTTGTTAGCGTGTAGTGTAGTCGATAGTTTTGTTTTGTGTGTCAGAACAATGAGACGACTGCTGAATGCTGCCAAAAAGCCACCAAAGGCAGAGTAGTGTAAACGCTGTCTCCAGGTGGAAAACAGGAGGAGTGATACACCTCCTGCTGCCAGGCCTGCAGGTATCAGGCTTGTGATGTTCTCCTTCATCTTATAGTGGACAGAAATTATTTTTTGGACTGGCATCTTATTTGATGCAAAACACCTGATTGTTCTGTAAATAGTTTGAAATGGTTATAAAAAACCCGCCTTGGCTGCATTTTTAGGTAAATGGATGCATATAATTTTGTTGTTTGCAAAACTTGTGCATAGGTTTTTAAAATTTACAATTTGTATTTATTTGTATTTCAAGTTATGGAAATGATTCGTTAATGTTTGTGGTTGTTACAGTAAAAATTACTACTTTGATTTTATGTTTTTTATCTAATTTTAGATCAGTTGTGTTAATACAGTATGTCAAAATGAAAAAATAACAGTAAATTCAGACATGTGAGATTGTGCTGAAAACAATGATACCAAACAAGGCAAGATTTTAAAGGTGAAATGTAGAGGTAAAATCAAAAGTAGTCAAAAACGGCCAAGTATACCCTGGAGGGTTAAACTTTTTTTTTTTTTTCAAAGTAACGCGATACTTACTTTTCCTAGTAATTAGTAGCTCAGTTACTAACTTGGCTACTTTTTTGAACAAGTAACTAGTAACTATAACTAATTACTTTTTAAAGTAACTTGTCCAACACTGACAAAGTGGCCAGTGAGTGCATGATAGAGTGTAGCTCACTGTAGCTTTTACATGAAATTGTTTTGTTTGGGCTAACACTGTGCTCTTGTAAGTCCACGACCTCAGCAAATCAATACCGCTCAATAAATTTACACTGCAGAGAAGTTATGGAGTGGTTGTGGACAACCCTAACACTTGCTTCCACTCCACTACAAATTTCCCCAGCTCTCATTACAAGAATCAGGGGAGAAGCTGCAGCATGACAGCCCTCAAAATAAAATGAAAGCCTCATGGCTGCAATACCAGTTTCTCAATTTCACCTCCTGCTCCCTCTACATGTCTGTGTTCCATTATTCATGGATGACAGGCTTGCCAGGGAAAGCGTTGCCCCACTTTTCCCTCCTTCCCCTCTCTCTTCTTCACTATGTGAAGTGAAACTGAAACCAATCCAGCTTAGGGCCCATCTCTGTGTTTCCTTGTAGCCTCTTTCCATTGCTGTAGTCGCAATGAGAATTTAGCTGGGAATCCGGCTTAGATTGCAGTTGGAAAGCAGGTTATCCTTTCATAGCAAGGGGCCTGGGATGACACGGCACAACACCTTGTTTTTTTTTGTTCCCAAATCCGCAGGTGAACAATAGAAGCTGTGAAGTGGCATCAGCTGAACCGAAGCTGCCAACCTTGTATTTGCTTTCTGCTGATGAGGGACAAGCAAAAGTGCAGAAGTGGAGCAAAAAAGGAAAACAGAAGAAAAACCTGTTTGCTCCTCGATGATCCACAGTGCGGCCTCGTGTGAATCCACCAGTGTCGAATTCATATATAGACAGACAGTTGTATTGGTTTATATGAGCTTTGATGCGGGAACTTTGTTTAGTTGTGCACAGCTGTCAGCCTGAAGGTTGTTTAGGTGGAACTCTATAGCTTTGGGGTTGTATGTATAGAAGATACATGTTCATCCTTTGCATTAATAATTGACTGCAACATCTGCTTCAGAGAGTTCCTTGTCAAGTGCTGGAGCTTAAAGCAGCAGAGGTTTGAAGAGCGATTTAATGTGGGCACAACTTTTAGCCTTGGGAGTAATACAAAAAAAAAAAAAAGACAAATACTGAAGGAAAAAGGTGTTCCTGGTTCCCCTTCCAGGTGATTTTTCATTTTAACTTGAAATTTTTATGTTCCTAGTAGGAACTAAGAAAAAAAATGCGTGGATGGATTCAATTTGCACATTAGCTGATAGTCTTCATGGAGAACTTCGATATAGATTTCTAGGGAGAGCTCTCGGAACATAATTTCAGCTTTGTAATTAAAATTTCATCAAGTAATGAAGCGAACCAAAGGCCAAATTTGCATAAAGGTTAATCATCTGTTCAATAGCTGGAAGGTCAGACTTTGTGTATTTTGGATTATGTGTGATATTAAGCGTGTGTGTGTGTGGGTGTGTGTCTGTGTGTGATGCTAACGTAGGATGTGCTCTGACATGAAACTAATGGACAGGTTAAGTCTGAGCTCTGACAAGCATTGTCAATTAAAGGTTAATCGTTAATTATTACAGCGTGCGGAAGAAACGCTGGTGGCACAGCAGGAGGGAAACAACAGTTGTTTATGACCTCAAGAGAGCGTGACTGTGAGCTTTTGTCAGAGACTCGGAGAGGAGAAGAAAAGAGAAAGTGCCGGCGCCGTCATCTGACCGTGCGTGCGTCTCTGCATAGAGGCAGTCTTATTTCGTCTGCATTACACAGAATACCATGCGTCCACAGGGCCTGCATTCAAACCTTATTGTCTAAGGGAAACATTGCAGCAATCACCTAATGGTGCATGTCCATCCCCTACAAATAATGACTCTCTCTTTCTCTCTTCATTCTCCTTGCTTTTGCTTCCCTTCACTCGCAACACTGATGCTGAAACTGTGTTAATCTCCCATTTATCTGATCACTCTCTTCAACTAATTTCTTCCATTTCTCTCCTTTCTGCCTCTTTCTTGCTCATATTGTCTTCATGCCTTCCTTTCGTTCTTACGTGCAGGGGCAAAATGCTGACGGTGGTATCTCAGTGTGCTAGACCAGCCCGTTCTCATTCCCAGGGCGTCCCATTCTGACATTTTGTCAAAAACCATTGGTGTCTCACAGATACCCACAAGGTGTGCTGTGACACACGGGGATACAGGCACCATTGAGATGGATCTTTTATTTTCAGCTTTCACATATAGATGCTTTCCAAGGACCTCTTGGCATCACATTTAAATGTTCTGGACAAACATTTTCAATGTGCACAGCCTGTGTTATCCAAACCTTTACCTACAGCTGACCATGCAGCTCTTACGAACGACCTAATCAAGTAGTTTTTAGTGCCTAATTCTAGCCTTTGAAAAGTAAATGTTGAGGCTCCCAGATGAGATGTAAACTGCCTTACTCCACTGGCACCAAAAGTAATACCATGTCAGCTGCAGCAGTATTTTATGCCCTTGGATGAGAAGGCATTGATTGGACAGCCCTGACACATGAAGTATTTCTGTATTTTTTTTTGTTTTTCAGTGGTCCAAACCACATTGCAGATCCAAGTTACTGATAGTGTTTTCATAAAATTTTAAAAGCCATTAAATATTCACACTGCTCTGACCAAACAAGGTATAAATAAACTTGAAATCTTACTTGAAATAGTCCAGATAACAGAAAACCAAATGTTTATCAGTGAATGTGAGCCTTAAATCTTACATGTGCAGTTATCTAATGTAGATGTTATTTGTGTTGGTTTCCTTTGCCTTGAAGACAATAAACTCCTCGGTGCTTTTCTTTTCTTTGGGTATCTTTTCCTCTCCTTTTTCTGGTGCTTACAGGTGAGAGGAGAGCAGTTCGGTGATTCTCCTGAGTGGAAATACCTCCACATATGGACCGCTACTCTGATGCAAGAGGAGAGTTTTTGACTGACAAGTTCCTCGATTAGTTGGCATGAAAAACTTGGCTGTGGAGGTTTTGTGTTGAGTAAATGTGAATACTTTGTTTCACTTAACAAAAACAGGGCATGCATTACCTGAAAGCATAAATTTTTTTTAGATAACAGCAAATCTGTTCATTTCTCTTCAAATGGAAGACAACTAAAATTACCCACCGATTTACTGCACAAATTCGTGTCAGAGAACGTGAGCTCTTCTGTTAGTAATCTCCTCAATTGTTACATAATAATCCACAGATTTACCTCCCTGTCCCGAAAGCTAATTACTCCCCCTGATTTCTAAAACAAAACCTGGGCAATCGCACCCGGACAGCTCAGGAAAGGGAGATGCCAGTCGCCTTAACATGCTCACAGTGTGGGGTCATTATTGATTTGGGGCTAATCCCTCCCTGTGTGCAGGATTATCTCCCTGCCTGACACGCTGCTAAACTACTGTTTACCAAAGACAACAGAACGTATCAGAAAGCCCAGGTGAATTCAGTCACACCAGCAGCTAACACTGATCCTCACTAATCCAGCCAATGACAGGGTCTGTCAGAGAAGGTTGTCACGGCAACGGCTAATATTCTGGGATGGAGAGAATGGCTTTTGTTAGAAGGGAACGACCGGCTGTTTGCAGATAATATTTCGGGCCATTTCGTATTCGTTCCAATATTCTCTTGATCGCTTTCTGAGGCGAGCTGCACTGAAAAAGAACCCGAGAAATCCATGTGTTTGCACACACACACACACAGTCACACAATTACACATGGTTGTGTGCACATATTTTCATTAACTTCAGGGTGAATTTTCATGCACAGACATATAGTACCTCCACTGTTTCCCTCTTGGCAGCCACCACCAAAAGACAATTTTTCCTCTGGTTCCCCTGATGAAGTCGAGTACATTTCAGGTGCTGCCTCCGCCCATGTATTTGTGTTGGTGTCCACTGTGATGTAAAAACCTGCACACTGTGCTGTTTTGTTTTCCAGCCAAGCTGTTGAATAGCACGAGACTAACCCCAGTGCGTGTTGTGCACTGGGATGCCGAGAGCCCGCTGCTTTATTTCAGTGTTTTTGTCGACAACTGTTTCATGCTAATGTGATGGGCTCAGGCCTCCTTACAGCCCATTTCGCTGTGAGAGGATGAATTGATGTTGCACATCTGCATCACAAACGTAACTCATTCTTCTCCAGTACAGGGGTGCTCGTGAACTAATTAGTCAGTGCTGAGTATTTCTGAGGGCTTATTATACATGAGCAGGTAGACCTGTGCTGCGTTTTGTACACGTGTGTGTGTGTGTGGTTATGTGTGCTGAAAGCTACATAAAAATAATGAATTATTGTCATTTTTCCTGCTTCATTTCACAACGAAGGAGAATAGTGTTTTTGTTTGTGTTGGAGAAAAATATACTGCACACTGAGGTCTATAATTCATAATAATATCTCGCTGTTCCTGTCTAATCACGGGGTAGAGCATGGGCCTCGGGTGAATTAACACCGGCATATAACACATGCATGAGGAAATAATTGCTCATTTAAAATGGATCTCGTTTCTGTGCAAATTTTGATTTTACAGGTGGGATTTCTGTGTAATAACCTGATGCTGAGATTTTGAAAGCCTCTGCGCAAGCTTACTTCTTAAAACCCATACAAAAGTAGAAAGAGGGCAGGAAAAAAAGTTACAAAATTGTTGTAAAATTGAGTTTTTCCATGTGCTGCCATGTGCTTTTGAATCACATTCTGTGGAAGGTATTAAGGCATTAAGAGCAAACCTTTAGATAGAAATATGTATCTAAAAAATACCCATTTCATTAGGCACCTGCTCAACTGCACATTAATGCAAATACCTAATCAGCCAATCACATGGCAGTAACTCAGTACATTCATACATACAGATACATTTCTGCATTTAGACATCAAGATGACCTGCTGAAGTTCAAACAAAGCATCAGAATGGAGAAGAAAGGTGATTTAAGTGGTTTTGAATATGGCATGGTTGTTGGTTGAAGTATTTCAGAAACTGCTGATCTGCTTGGATTTCAGCAATCTATAGGATTTACAGAGAGAGAGAGAAAAAAAGAAAATAGCCAGTGAGTAGCAGGTTACTGGGTGAGAATACCTTGTTGATTCCAGAGGTCAAAAATACCAGACTGCTTTGAACTGATAGGAAGGCAACAGTAACTCAAATAACTTGTTACAGCCAAGGAATGTAGAAGAGCATCTCTGAATGCTCAACACAGGGAACCTTGAAGCAGATGGGCTACAACAGCAGAACAACAAAAATGTCAGCCACGCCTGTCACCAAAGAACAGGAAACTGAGGCTACAATAAACATGGGATCAGCGAAATTGATGATTCAGATGGACATTCAGATGGAAGTGTCAGAATTTGGTATAAAAAACATGAAAGCATGTTTATCTATGTGTATCTACAATTCAGGCTGGTGGTGGTGGTTGTGTAACAGTGTGGGGGATGTTTTCTCGACACAGATTGGGCCCTTTAGTACCAACTGAGCATCATTTAGGCACCACAGCCTACCCGAGCATTGTTGCTGACATCTCCATCCTTTTATGACTACAGTGTACCCATCTTCTGAATGCTGCTTCCAGCGAGATAACACACCATGTCACAAATGGTCTCAGACTGGTTTCCTGACATGACAATGAGTTCCGTGTACTCAGCTGGCCTCCACAGTCACCAGATCTCAGTCCAATAGAGCACCTTTGCGATGCGGTGAAACCTGAGACCACAACAGCAATCAGTGCCCTGAAGAATTAAGGCTCTAACCTTAGCAAAGTGTAACTAATGACTAACTAATAAATAAATAATAATACATGAATAATGACATAAGCTTATTACAATGACTTACAGAAAAGACATTTTAATTACTCAGCAGGGTGATGCAGGATTCAGGGTCTCCATGCTCAGCGAGGCCTTTGGGTCTTCTTTATACCAACATGACCAAATTTATTTCTTATCTTCATATTTACACAAAGTTTCAGTGCAGAGCCATATTGAATGGCCCTTTCTTTGCTCTCCCAAGATTACCTGTCAGGCTCGTCATGGTTGGCTGGAGTGGACATTGTTTCAATTCTTTCTTTGAGTGCGGTATGTGTGTGTCTGTGTGTGTGCTCGTGCACTGCTGCAATCATAGCTAGGTCACATTCTTTATCTACATCTTCAGACAAGTAGCTTGGAGCTCTGTCGGTTATAGGCCATGAATAGATCCTCCCACAGTAAATCCTACCCTGGTTACATTGCACAGCAACTTGTGGGCTGTATAAATGATGGGATTCTACTTCTGTTTATCCCCCAAGTCAGACTATCTTGTGCTTGAATGAACAAGAAACTAGAGACCATCTCGTGATGGGATCACACCACCGTAACGGCAATGAGTTCTTGGACACATCCATCTCTTTGGAAATATCATACACTTATACACCACATTCCTCTTATAAGGGAATCGCAAATACATTAACAATTAAAAAGACTGTGTGACAGGGGTTTCACTGTGAAAGAGTTGCACATAAATACAGACATACACAAAATGTAAAAGCAAGGGCAGCCACACAGCAAACAGCAAAGGGGCGGTTTAAATACTCTGCATAAAGAAGGAGTTTAATGATTTAGCAGCATGCCAGCTTTGGTTTCCTGAGGCCCGGCATCACTCAAGCTGAAGTTCTAAATTGACATTGCCCTGTGTGAGTTTTGCATTTCCATTGTAGAAACCATAACGACACACTTATCTGGAGAGAAAATCTGTTTCCTCTGTTTGAGAAAGAATTCAGTTTATCACTTTGAAAAACAAGAGATTAAGCTGATTAGCTAATAGTGTTTCAAGGATAGGACAGTCACAGTATAACAGATCATCCATTTTAGGGCCCAAAATACAAGTGTATATGCCAGTTGGAGACATTCGGTACCACTGGCTTCCCTTAACAGTCCAATTTAGTCCAATGGAAGAATGCCAGATTACATCACTTTATCTTTTTTAGATTCCCCTGTCTCTTTGCCTTAATGGACAATTTATCTGCAATCTAGCCATTTCAGGCTTTCTTGATGCTGGACTGCTGTATTATTTAAAAATGAAAGAAAAAAAACAATCGATATTTTTCTTTGCAGACATTCCAATGATCTTTATTTACGTATTCGGCATATTTATTCTTGGTATGGTGGCATATATAATGATGGGATGCCAGGAGTAAATTTGCTTTAATCACACAAGTATTTGACATAATGCTGAAACCATTTTTACGATTCAGCTTTTTTTGCCTGATTAAAAATTATAACAAATAAAAGAACAGAAAGTGGGACTTTTGCTGTCACACAGCATGAAACTGCCACACTATATCCAGCAACTGGATACCAGACTAAATACTTGAACATTACTTAAATTATAATTTGTTGCGTATCACAGGTAAAACTAAATAGATACAATCCATCCAGAAAGTTAAAATAAAGATTAAAATTCTTGCAAAGTTATTACAAATAAAAAGCTAAAATATAAAATGTACATAAGTACTCACTGCCTTTGCTCAAAACTTTGTTGAAGCAGCTTTGGCAGGAATTACAGCCTCAACTCACTACTTAAAGCTATTACTGGAGGTACACAAATGATGCACTTGACCATGGCATTTGGAGATAAAGTTACGTGTGAGATGTGTTGCAACTAAGACCCACAGTTCTTAGTTGGTAGTATTCATAGAGAAATATTCCTCTGTTTTGAAAGCCGTTTGTCTGGGTTACCTTTTGGAAAACCTTAGGTTTTAAATAGCTTATCATGACTGGCCACGCTAATGCTGGTAATCCACGATAGCAGAGTAGAGACACAGCATGAAAAAGAGGCTAATTTCTCTCCTGTGGGAGGCTATAGATAACTCTGTTACAGTTTTCTGAGCTTTTCAGGTTTTATTTAGGGCTGACAGCATACAAAAAACAAAACAAAACATAATGGCTGAGAATGTGTACTGGCGTTTCCAACACACAATAAGAAGGACATTAGATCATTACTACATAGTTACAGTGAGTGGTTACACTTTCTCAGTCTCTTTATATTCCCAACCATGGGAGTGAAAACAGAAGCCTGAAAAAGAACAGAAAGAAGACAACCTACTGAAGTTTCTCTCGCGACATCACGAACACATTACTTGAGATCGGTCTGCCAAATTGGATGTGGTACAACCACCGCTTGGGGACTAGGGGCCACTGACTGGTCTCTAGGCCTGCGTAACTGGGACTTGGGCAGTTATTTTTTTTTTTTATTATTTTCCCAGCAAAGGCCACCAACCAATAGCAACCACTGGGGCCTTATTTGCATGCTCAAAATGGCAGACAAGTTAACATCTCATGTGTTTGCATAGCCTCAATACACTGAGGGCTGATTGGGACTGAGAAACAGGAGGGCAATGAGACACAACTGAAAGTAATTACACACAGTTGAAGGCGATCACGATAATCACAGTAGAAATTCCTGAAGTAAAATTCCAAAAAGCACGAAACAAAAACCGACCTTCAAAAGAGGAAACACAAGAGAGACAAGTGCACAATAGCGCACAGATGAAACTAACACTGAACAAGATGACAGATTAAAATGAGCCCAGGAGGACAAAGGCAGTAACACAGACCCACGAGACAGAGGAACGAACAGAGAAGAAGAAAAGCTCAAATTGAAAGTGAATCTTAAATTTAAAAAAATAACAAAAAAAACGACAATAATACAATAACGAAATCAAAACAGGAGTCAAACTAACAATAATCAGAATGACAGATAAACCAAACAAAATTCAAAACTCATAAAAATGTTAACAAAACCACAACTCCACAAAACACTATGAGACTGAGGTCATGGACGTGCGACTCTGGATGAATACGGATAGGGAAGGGAACATTTTTTGAGTGTTCACTTTGCATTTCCAGATATTGTTGTTTTATATTTGTTTACAGGTCTGAAAAAAGGAAAAAGAAGAAGACTGCCTCATTCTGAGCTGACTTTACCAATCTCTTACAAATTTCTATTACTATTAGGCTTGTATTTTTTTTCACGAAATAAAAAAGAAAAAGTAAACAATTTTCATTATTTTAGCTCCATAATTTCACTGATGCAATAAAATATGATGTTATTAGTTTCAAAGTTAGAGTACTAAATAACAGCCTACTCTATAGCAGTCACATGGTAAACACTTTTATTTTTAATTATTTATACCTATTACTTATGTTGATGTCCTCATTTATATTTAACAGGCCGTGCCAGCTTCATTATAAGGCTCCAATATGTTTTGCAGCCTCATGCTTCATAGTAACACTGGCTAACACTTCCCATAGGACAAAGACAAGGTTTTGTACAGGACTGCTTTTTTAACAGCTCTGTTTGTGTTTATCATATCTGTAGTGTTTATCTGTGAAAGTTATATATTATAAAATATTCAAATTAATTAATTAATTGTGCTTTTTAACTGTGGCATGCGCTGACTTTTACAGAGTTGTTAAACAATCATTTACTATTAGCTGACAAAGAAAGGTGGTGGAGGAATTTCTCGAACCAGTCCTTTAGGAAAAGAAGTAACATCTGTATATTAAAAACAAAAATAAATAAAAACAAAACAAAAATATTCTGCAGAAAAAAATGTTCCCCATGTTAAATGGATTATTGTGAACACCAAAATAATGCGTAATTACGAAATAAGATCGGGAGGTTAAGTCCCTAGAAGTTCGGCGTATTAATTGTCTAAGTTGGAATAAATATTTTATTGATAAAATAGTTTGTTTCTTCCTTCTTATAAAAATTTGAGCTGTTCCCTCCTTGTTCTAGTGTATCTAGTAAAATTTTCATATAAAATACAATAAAATTCCATTCATATTTGGAGAAAATACACTGTTAGTCATATCCTACACAATAAAGTGCTACTACAGGTTTGTTACTGACTAACAGCAGCCCCTAAGTATTTTATATTAAACTGTTTTATTAACATGGTGTATATATGGGAGTCTCACCCATAGTGTTTGCAGTATAGTCCATTCTGCACACACTTGTTACTATTAAATGGATAAAAAGCACTGAATTTTTTTGAAGGTCAAGCCAATTTGCACAGTGCCCATTCAGTTTTGTTTGTGACATTTTCATCCTCTAAAACAAAGAATCTTTTAAAATGTATTTTATGCAATCACTCAGCACAGAGGCTGGTTTCCTGCCAAAATAGCTGTGTTGATTGTTTCCTCTCATTTCCATTAAAAATGCCACTGCCTGTTGTAAAAAAAAAAAAAGGCATGCAGAAACAGGTTAAGGTTAAAAAACCACCATGAATTGTTTACACTCAAATAAATGGCTTGAAGCGTTTTTATTACTTTAGAGTTTAGAGTTTGAGGAAGTGAAAGAAAACCAACATAGACGGGTTTAATAGAGTAGTGAGTTTTTGAAAAGAGCATTGTATTTGTTTAATTCATCCTTGCACGAAGCTCAAATAGTCACTTTAACCACTTAGGAGTCAGACCGATTGCTTCCATTAAATGTCATGAATAAGTAATTGAAATTGGATTTCTGCCACTGTTATGGGTGAAATTATGAACAAATTAAATTAGACTTAAGTGGCACAAATGAAACTTGCATATTTTTAATTACATCTATCCACTATGTCTGACTCATCAGTCATCCTATAGGTCACATGAGGGAAATAAACAATGTAGTGCGATTGGTCTTTTGTCTCATCCACCTACGTACTATTGCCCTGTGAAGACAGGATTGAGCTACTTATTACAATTGCTTTGGAGCACTCGCTCTAGACATTACAGTGGCCGATAATGGCATTTCTCAAACCCACAACAACCACTAAAGGCCGGATACAACACCAGCCAGCATCCACCCCATTAACAGCCACAAATAGGTTACCAATGCCACTTTTGGACAACTTAATGAGATTTTGTCAGACTGGGCCAAACAGCCACCCGCCTTCACTTTGTGTCTCCACTGAGATGAAGTGAGGCGGCAAAATAATGGCTGGTAAAGGTTTCACAAATAGAATGAAGCATTTTCACTGCAAACAGGAACCACTGGTAAGAGCAGGACTAAATTACAATGCCAAACCATGCTCTAATAAAGTGCTCTCATCCTCACAGATGTCCTTTTCCCCTCTATCTCTAAATAAAAGTTAGTTCCACCCACTGTATGAATCATTTTAGGGATGCTTTCACACCTACCGATCCATATTGTGCTAAAACAGTCTTCTGAGAAATGATGCGGGAGGAACATTAAGTGCCAGCAAGCAGTTTGCCAAAGTGGCTGAGTCAATAATGACCTAAGCTTTTGTCAAGTGTAACAGCTAATATTTGATACTGAGGCGTTCTGTGTAACTTTTATCAAAGCAGATGAAACATATGCGCAAGTTATTACATCTTGTCACCATCAGCATGCCTTTTCTAGTATTTTCCACAAACTATGGGATCAAAAAGATAAGTGTAGGTTGGGGAAAATAGACCCTAATTGATCTGAAAGTAAAAAAGTTAAATATAGAAACTATTAGGTAAAGCTTTTTTAATAATTTTATGATCACATGTTAGTTTTACTACTCTTCAAAAGGGATAATTTTGTGCATGTAGCCACCCTTGGGACTATTAACCCTACTCTAACACCAACTCCTGGCTTTTACAGAATTTTTTAAACTTTCAGACTTTAATTCTGAGGTAAAACATAATGGGGGTGCACCTCTCCCTTTGTGTCCAATTCTAATTCTCTTTGTCCCTCTGTACAATGAAAACCAGGGTTATAGTTTACTAGGCCAGGAAATGTAGTATTTTTGCATGATCTTGTGCGCACAATGTGTTCAGGCCTGGCTGCACAGAAATCTCCTGGTGCCCCAAGTTCGTGTTTTCCTAGAAAGTAAAAGTAGACTTAAAGTTAAATTTTAAGTTTGCTTCATTGCAACTGACTGGGTGAATTGCTTATCCCTGCCTTCCCTGAGAAAAGGAATGCATTTATTGTAAAGGTCATTTACTACCAGCATAGCTATTGGATTTCCCTGAACCTTGCCCTTTTCCTCCTCGTCTCTCACAACAAACACAACACAATGTACACACTTGCACATACGCATGCCTCAAACTGAAAACCATAAATGCATCCTGTCCGCTATACAGTCACAGTTGGAACACGCAGAAGTTTGCAAGTACAATGTCAGTGATGAAAAGAGGGAGCCTGGCCCTTTTGCTGATGAATACACAAGCAGCCTGGGCTGGAAAGTGGGCAGGTACAGCTGAAGTTGTAAACACTGACAAGCACAAAATGAGGAACCAAAGAAAACATTTCACGCATAATCTGGAGGTGCTGATTATACAGAAAAGAGGAGTTTATGTCTCTATAAGCAGCACCAAAGCTGGGCAGTAAGTACGACTTAAAGACCTGCAAAGAATCGCGGCATTTCTTCATGACCCCACTACTTCTCTGCTCCTGTTATTTTTTGGTATGACGTTTTAAATCTAAATCACCGCTAATCCTGTCATAGTAAATTGGAGCAACATGTTGCAGTAATAACCGAGTGAAACCGAAAAGAAACAAGACAGACGTTCACTTGTCTGACATTTCACACTGAGCACCTTGTCTGGGTGTGTGAAGGGGATAACCCCTGCACTCATCATTTAACCTCCTTCCCAGAGCTTATCTACTTCTAATGAACACAGCTACTTGTTAATTCTTGACAAATGGACACAGGGTTGCCTAACAAGCGCAGAGCCGCATCTATTACCAGCTTCGCATATTCACCCAGCTAATGATAATAGGAAGAGCGCTCTAATGAGGGTTGTCTTGACTTACAGAGCGTTCTACCGAATCTGCTACCTGGTGCAGAATTCACAACAAGTTTTTTTTTCACTTGCACACTTTCTCTGTTCCTGTCAGTTGTATTCATGGTAAATATGATGCACCTCTTCATGCTTCTCCGTTTTCGACATTCTCTCCTTTGGATACAATAATGAGTTGCATGCCTGTTAATGTTAAATGGGCCTTGCTGATGTAACATGGGTAATACAGGTTCAATTACTGCATGAGGTGCTCAAACTGAATACTAACCAGACACCTTATTCACGAGTTGAACGAGAATTACTTTGGAAGACGGAAAAATCAATGTGTCATTTATATCCAGACCGAGACCCTATCTGCCACATGCAGCAATTCCAAATGAACCAATTTACCTCGATATTTGAAGCTGAAGTCAAACACGCATGTCAAACCATTTTCAAACTCTGCACCTCCGCGCTGAGCTTTGACCTGTGCAATTATTCAAGGTGGAATGGATTCAAATTGCCCTCTGATGAAAGTGGCACAGGCTTTAAGCAGAGAGGGCGATTGTAGGCACAGAATGAGAAACCCAAGTAGGGTGGCAGCTGGCTGCAAAGAGAAGAGGATCCAAGCGGAATAAAGAGATCCTGCTCGTGGCCTGAAGGCGAGAGCAGAGCCGCTGTCCTGGAACAAAGGGGCACGATGAGGACACTAACACGCTCACTTCTGCTTTGATTACTCCATGGTTGGGGAGACGGGTCATGCACGTTGATAATTAGACACTTGTGGAACAATTAGCACAAACTGCAGAAATCAACACGCTCCCACACTTTAAATTTCGGCAGAAGTTTTATTTTTATGAGTCGTGATTTATGTGATTAAAGTCAACACTACTTGGAAAACTTGATTTGTAAATTTTGAATTTATTGTCATCACATTTCAGAGTAGAACACATTGTATAGTGATCTAATTATAACTAAACATTTCTTTTTTCTTGATGATAACAACCCAGTTTGTCTTTTGTAACTGAAGGGAATGCTTACTTTCCCTTGGAGTCTAAATAGTCAACTATTTTTTGGTCAAAGATAATAAAAATCGTTATTGAAAAATAGCTTTTAATGGATGTGATTGCATGTATCCAAGAAGTGTACTGTATAATGGATGGATACCACACAAGTGGACAAGTTTTACTCTCAAGGTGGAGGACACAAAAGATAACTTTAATAAACTTACTGGAAGTAATAACTGAAGCAAGCTGGGCTTGGCAGGATCACTAAAGGCAGCTGGGGAGCCCAGGATAAAACAGACTGCATTCAGCAAAGAATAATAAGAACAATGCAACGCAAAAAAAATCAAAGAGAAAAAAAATCCAGCAGGGCCATGTATGAACAGAGAGGGAAACATAAAGTGACAAGAAAAACACAGGAGAGGAGACCTAATGCAGAAATAGTGCACAAACACACACAGACAGATGATGGATAAGGACAGAAAGGTAAATACAAAGGGACTAACAGACTAAGGGAAAACAGGTGAAAGTAGGCAATCACAAAGGAAGGAAAACTCACAAAGCAGCAGAGACACAAACATCAAAGTCAAACAGGAAAGAGCTTTAATAGAGAAAGAGGTATATGGACAGAGAAACAGACACACACAATGGAATGGAAACAACACAGGATGTGGAGGTCACTCAATGAAGTCAGCTGTATGTAAGCTGAGACAGTATAAATATGACACTTATTAGTTTACAAAGAAAGAAACATGAAAGACATGCATACACCACATAACTACGACATTATTAAAAATCACGTGCACACATAACTTCAAGCATTCAGACAAAACATTAAGAGTGATGTAAAAGGCTGAATATGTGAACAAAGCCAACATGTATATTCATTGTATATCAAAAAGATACTTCCAAAGCAACAGCTTTTCTCCATGTTAGAACTGAGAGACTGACCGACCGGTGCGATTTGCTGATTTTGATCAATTTAACATCACAGAATTGCGCAACGCAGATAGCATAAGAATCTGTGGGAAAAAATTAAACTCTGGATTGAGTCTGTGATGATATGAGATAAGTATGGTTTTCTGCTGATAATGACGAGCAACCATTCCTTAAGCTTCAGAACTGCCAGATCAGTGCTTTGCTGGCTTCAGATTCTTGCTGTTTGCTTTCACTGTGGTGCATGAGCTGATGTCCTCTCATTAAAAGGAAAGATACGGGATGTCTACTGCCAGTATAACAGCAGCATCCAACATTAATTCCTGGAACACATTCAGAATTGGGTCTGATTTCCTTGTTGGAAACCATAAAATATGATTTGTCATATCTATTTTTTCTCTTCCACCCTGGTTGCTGCAGAACATGATTGAGTATTTAAAGAGCCTGGGGATAAACAACAGGCTTGACAAAGACATCAGGAATATGCATTGCCGCAGAGCTCTGACTGATAGGATGCACCAAGGGGTGATTTATCCCAGATGCCAAGAGGTAGACCGTCTGCCAAAATAAATTTCTTTGTCATATCCTTTAGAGGAATGTAAATGTTAAAATATGGAAGCATTAAAACTGGCAGCACATTTTAACAGGCTGCACATGTAGGCCGTTATCGTACCGAGAGAAGGCACAAATATTTGTGTTTGATTTTTTTCACCTCACTTTTTTTTCTTAAAGGATTTTAAAGTATTCTAAGCATTTGGCCCTTAACAATATTGAACTTCACAGAAGTTAAATTGTCTTTCCTTTGAAATGTTTTTTTTTTTCTAAAGACTATATCTGAAGCTTTTTCTTCTCCTCCAAGGTTTAGCTGTTGCATACTCCCGGTGATCCCTGTGTAACACTCTTATTCAGACTATATGTCAATAATAATAATAATAATAATAATAATGAAAAAACTTTTTTATGTAGAGTCTGACAGGCAGGTAAAAGCAGAATACTGAAAACTTAAATCAAACGGGAAGCAAAAAACAATCATACAAAATGGATAGAATGAAAGAAAAGAAAAACCCAAAGACATTTACATTTTCATAGCTGCGTTTAACTGCTGGCACCACCTGGAATATTTTAAAAAATGTACAAGATAAGAGCATTAGTCTTACTTCTGTTGTAAGGTAATTTTTTTCCGCTGTCATAACAAGATGCTCCTTTGCTCCTGGTTTTGTTTTGTTGTTCCTGGTGGGTTGCCTCGGGTCTGTGTAATGCTTATTGTAAATAAGCCAAGTGTAACAGCCAAAAGTAAAGTAAGTTCTTTTCTTTGATTTTTGGATGAATTACTATGATAAATATTGCCCAAAGCAAAAAGAATTGTTAAAATTCATTAAGCTTTAGATTCACAGCATGTACACCCTCACTGAGAATTTGTTTAGGAACACGTATGTACCCTCTCATATATGCTACAATCCAATCAGCCAGTATGTGACAAAAATGCAGTTCATGAAGTACTGTGCTGAACATCAGCCCTTTCAGGTCCCTTATTATCAAAAGAAAACATCAGGGATATTTCTGTCCTTACCGACCCCATGACAGAAAAAAAGAGCATCAATATCAGTTATGACACCAAGTAAGCACACAGTGAAAATTAGACTGTTGCTCGGCGGTGGGTTGCAGTGTGGTTTGCAGATGTGCAGTAACTGAGGACGAGCTAAAGCATCTTAAATATTATCCCTATATGATATTTTCCAGTTGGGTGTATCCTATCAGGTGGAGGAGACACCTTTCTAATGAGAGTGGTTAGTCTTTTTAAAGTCCTCAGTAAGTGTAGGGGCAGTACCCAACAATAACAATTCCCTGTCCCATGTCTACCATTAGTTAGGAAATTATGTTTTTGAATTAAATTAAATTAAATTATTTATATAACACAAACAATATATAATATATAACACAATCTAGCTAGCTTATGTTGTTCAGATTGTAATGTAACATGTGACGGAAGAAATAGTAATGGGCATCTCACACGCGCGCACACACACACACACACACACACACACACACACACACACACACACACACACACACACACACACACTGGAGACCACCCATATACCCAAAATACCAATGCTATAAAAGGAGCATGTTGCAATGGAACTGGTAGACCATGGAGGGAATATTGAAAATTGGATTCAGGCTGCACTCAGGAAAAAACAACTTCAAAACAACTTCAGACACACTTGAGGTATTTTATTATATTTCTTGCATCTGGACCTGCACTGAATTGGTCTATCTTTCCTTTATTTTGAAGGTAAAAAACAGCTTTGAAGGGCAATAAAGTGTAAATATACAAAAATGTATTCTTCCACAGGGTTTCTTCCATCTATTTATTATTATTATTTATTATAGTCCTACTATTTGAAATTACATTCTGATAAAACAGCTCTTGAGAGAAAAAGTCAGCTATCACATCAAATATTTCATTAAACATAATTTCCCTATGTCCGTAATAAATGGTTGTACTTGATTCTTGTCAGGCTCACAAGCTGCTGAAAACTAATAACCAAATTACAGGCAATTTATCATCTAAAAAACACATTATCTAGGAGAAGATTTTACTGCTGCTCCTCATGTTTGACATAATATATCTGCTCTAAAGTAAAAAAAAATCTTCATGCAGAGATTGTGAAGCCAATTTTCAGCTAATTTGTATATTATCAGTCTGAGTGAGATGCTTCTTTTTGCTTCAAAGTTTAACTTTCCTTCAATTTAACTACTTCAAAGTTTGAAGGGTTACTTTAGTACACTGATCAGCAGCAATAGTAAGACCACTGACAGGTGAAGAAAATAACATTCAGCTCTGGTTTTCATGTGGATGTCTCTTTGACACACACAGACCCCCGAGGTGTTGGTCTCCAAGTTCCCCAAATGCCATTCAGATTGAACATCAAGCCTGATGTACAGAGACCCACAGGACCCTCATCCCAGCATGCACTGGACAGTCACCCAGGACATCACTGGGCTACAGAACTTCCCAAATATGGGATGAATAATCACCTCTTATCAAAGACAAAAAATATATTTATACATTATATGGTACAAAGTAGCAAGGCGCTCAACTCAACATCTTAAACATGTCTCAGGTGCCTGATCCTGACAAATATGTTTATACATTAGTTTGCAGCACAGTGGGTAATTTTTATGAAAAGTTGTCAGATTTTTGACATTTCACGGGTCACCAGCTGCTCTACAGAGTGACTATGATGTATGACCAGTTTTGCGTTTTCTAAATCACAAAACATGAGCTCTGGTGCCTCTCAGCTCATTTATTCCCCCTGTCCTCATTGCCTCATTGCTAAAAGATAGAGACAGCACACAGTCATGCATTCATGACTTCAGGGGACAGCTTAGCATATCTTGCAAAAGTCTGAAGCCACCTTTCTTTTCTTTATATTTTGTTTTCAAGGAGACAGATTTTCCTGTATTTTTTTTTTCAAAAATGTGGTCTTGAGCAACAGTTTTCCAAGCTTGGGGTGTTGTGTCCACATATAACAGACAACTTAGCAAAGAACCAATTTTAAACTGTATCATTCAGTACTGTGTTACTAGAAGCCTGTCACAAAAACACATTTCTTTCTCTTCACATTTCTTTAGTAGATTGTATGAAAAATGCTAAAGATAACACAGTTTGACAGGCATAAAATAGTTTTTTGCACCAAGAAAGTGCAAAGCAAAGAGCTATTAGCCGAACCCTTGCTGTGCAGTGTGCAACTGTGCAAACCTGAAACAGGACCTCAGAGATGCATCGACCCTTGTGCTGATCATCCACTCATCAGAAATGGTGTCAGTGGAAGGGTGGTTGTCAAGAAGCCATTCTTAAGGAAGGGAAACTGGGAAATGAAAAAGCTGAGCTACACCAAGTTACACAAGAACAGGACTGAAAATCAGTCACAGTCTTATGGAGCGATGAATCCATTTTTTAAATTCCTGGTTCAACGTTTAATATCTGCAGAGGAGGTCAGGAGAGAGGTACATCAGTGGCTGTTTCCAGCCATCTGTAGAACATGGTGGAGCCTCTGTCATGGTTTTTGGCTGCATTTCGGCAAGTGGTGTTTGGTATCTTGTCGCAACTGATGGAATTATGAATACAGAAAAGTACCATCAGATTTTGATTAACCACGGAGTATCTGGAAAGTATTTGAATGGCAACAGCTTTATTATTCAGTATGACAGTGATGCCAAACACACTGCCAATGCAGTAAAAACATACCTGGATAGGAAAAAAAATAGACCATGTCAGTCATGGATTGGCCTCCAGATCTCCAGAGTCCAGATCCCAACACTATGGAAGCAGTGTTGGATCACCTCGACAGAAAATGGAACAAAAGGCACCCAGCTGTGAGTGGTGGAGAGCTATTCCTGAAGACTACTAAAAGAAATTACAGGAAGAGAGAAGACAGTTCAGACTGTTTTGAAGAATAAAGGTGGTCATACCAAATACTGACTTTCAAGAATTGTAAAAACTCTGATTTTTGCACGTTTTAATAAATCACTGCACCCATTCCCCATTTTCAATGCAAAATATAAAGAAAAGTGGGTGACTTAACCATTTCACACAGCACTGTGCATTTTCTGGACACTTATTTTAACCTAATTCTTGCCTAAACTTTTATCTAAACCAATACTCTAACCTTAAAGCATGTCATTACTAACTTATAATATGGATACATGGCTTTAGTCCTCATAAAGGAAAGACATTCCTATAGTATGACTGTATGAACAGATTCTTATAACATGAGAACTATCTGGGTCACACCCACATACACGTCCCCTCCCCCCCTCGAGCTTGTGTCTAAAGTGGTGTATTAGCTGTGGGAAACTGGATGCTGATAAAAAATGAGACAGACGCTCACCTTCTCTGGACACTCAGTATCACCGCTCTCTCATCCATTGTGCTCTGTTGATGAAAATGGCCACTAGATAGATATTAAAGCCTGATGCAATCACTGCAAGCCTTAGCCATCACATCCTAAGAGGGCTGAAAACAGAACGACACAGGTGGAAGGGATACTAAAATACTGGCAACAAAGCGCAACATTTAAGCTGTCTGGTTGTTGCTAAGATTACTAGGATAGCAACGCTTTTCAATCAAAGAAACTTAAAGAGACCTTCTGTGTGTAAATTGTGTCTGTGCTTGTATGGAAATAGTGTTCTGCTAAACAAAAACTAATGTATTTATAGCAAGCAGAAGTAATTAAACATACGCTGGCGTGCTGAATACAACAAACACATAACAGTGAAGGTATATATATATATATACATATATATATATGGAACATCCTGAGCTTGCAGATGTAGATGTAGGTGCCTTTGTGTCTGTGACTTTGCTTACTTTCTGAGAATAACTGATTTGGCTGATATACATGTTAACATTAATATGATTGAGAGGCTATTTAGGGATTTCTAGCAGTTACAGTCATCTGAATATTACGTAAAGATTTTCAGACTTCTTTTGTCACTACTGTGTCTGCTTTTAGCCTTTGCAAATGTATTTCCTTTCACTCTTCCTACTTTCTGTTTTGAAACTTATGCCAGATATCAGAGTCTTCATTTAGATGGAATTGGCTGACAGCTTCAGGACCAAGCACAATCACTATTAAATCAGCCCACTCTTCTCACTCGTACATCTCTTCATTTCCTCCCTCTCGATCTTTTGTCTCCTTGCCTCCTGGCAATCAATGCCTAACATCTTCCCTACCCCCAAATTACAGATCTCAACCAGGGACACTTTTATGGTGAACTCCTGAGTCGATCTCTCTTTTTGAGCTTGTTGCAAATAGATAAAGCCAGTCTCACATCACTATGATGCAAACACAGTGACCATCCTTAATCCTAATCATTCTACGAACTGCATTTGAAAGTGAAGAATGTAGTTTCTTCAAAGCAACAACAAAAAAAAAAAAACAATTGCAAACTGCAAATTTATGACTTTGCCGTCTTAGAGAATATACTAGCTTTTTCTGATACATTTATCACTTTAATCTCAGGAAACGTCAAAATTGTTTTCATATCTTTCTTGCTTAAATCTGTGAGTTTTCTCCCGCCAGAATATTACCACTCTTCCCTTGCCTCCTTTATTTATTTATCTTTTCTCAACAATGGCTCTAACACACGCTTGTAGATACCACCCTTGTCTCCCCCCAGTTTCCTGTGCAGAGAGATTACATTATCCCATATACAGTTATCTTCATTTTAGGAACTATCCTAAAGTACTTTCAGAGTTCCTGTAACTAACTTTCTGATGGGCATTAATGAATATGTATGCAGTTTTCCTGTGGTGATTACTTTTCTCCACAACCTCACATAATTAGAGTTATATAACCATTAATCTTTCAAATTAAACTCCAGTAGGCTCTCAGAAATTGCAGTCATGAAAGGGCTGTTGTTGTCTACAAATCACACAAATCCAATGTTAATAATGATTTTGGTGAAGCGACAATATTTTCTTAGAAGGGAGGCGATGAAGCTACTAGTAGAGACCAAAGACAAAATCGTCCGTGCAACAGAGAGCAACAGGGTTTCTGAAATGTAAGCCCTAATTTGCTTAAACAGAAGTCAGTGAACAAAATCACCTAACATGAGCTTGTTCATAAAAACAAGAATAACTGTTTAATGACCAAGGTTTTTTTTTTTTTTTTTTTTTCCCAACATTG
>VVHJ01045798.1:0-10295 GCA_015107715.1 Tylochromis polylepis
TCATCAGGCAATGTCTATGGGCAACTGACTGCACTCAGACCAAAGGGGGCTGAATAATTATGCACACCCCACTTTGCAGTTATTTATTTGTAAAAAATGTTTGGAATCATGTATGATTTTCGTTCCACTTCTCACGTGTACACCACTTTGTATTGGTCTTTCATGTGGAATTCCAATAAAATTGATTCATGTTTGTGGCTGTAATGTGACAAAATGTGGAAAAGTTCAAGGGGGCCGAATACTTTTGCAAGCCACTGTAAGTCCTGTTTTGCATGTGAGTCTGCGATTGGGTCCTTTCCTGCCTGCACATAGCTGCATTGTGACAGTCTGTGTTGGTCTCATGTATTTCTTGTCTGCGTGTTTTCATGTTATCAAGTTCATGTCTTCGTCTCTATGTTTCATGTTTTATTTTGAAAGAGTCCTGTGTTCTTTGTTCATTGTGTTTAGTTACACTTCCTCTGTGGCATCATTAGATTCATTTGTATCAGCTGTTTCCTCATGTGTTTCCACTCCCCTTTATCACCCTTTGTGTGTATTTAGTCTGTGTGTTTCTGTTCAGTCATTGTCAGGTTGTCTGTTATATTCATTATAGTTTGTCTTAGTTGTCACAGTTAGTTTTAGTCGTCACAGTTTTTCATAGTAGTCATAGTTTTCATGGTAGCCTCTGCCTGCTGCCCAAATAAAGGCGTTTTTTGTTAAACCTGCAACTCCTCTCTCAGCGTCTGCTTTTGGCTCCTGCTACAAAAACACACTGGCGTACTCCGCCGTGACAGTTTTCAACAGACTTAATTCAATTAATTCAACTCCAGTTTGGAGATAATTCACACCTTTTTTTCTAATTATTCCTAATTATTTTGACATAAAAAAAATTATTTTCCTTTAATGTTTGTTTTTTCTATCTAAAGTACCATGTTTTTGTTTTTACTGACTGTTAGGATTTCTCTTTGTTCTTTTTTGTGAGGCAATCTGGGTTTGATTGCCCAGATTTCCTCACAAAATAAGCAGTGCTAGACAAATGAAATAGCTGAATCATTTGAAACCAAAATACTGTGTACAGGGTGTAAATTGAGGGCTGACCTGTTCCGTACATATCGGAGGAAGTCCTGGTGCAGAACGTAGAAACGACTCTCGTTGTACTGCCCTGAATAGTAGGTCCTTGGTCTGGTGAGGTTAAAACACAAAAGAGAGTGCTATTTTTAGTCACATATATGCCACAGAAGACATTTTGATTTGGAGAAGAAAAGGTGTATTGTAATTTGCGTAGAATGTCCTGTTATCTCTAACAGGATCCTGGATTAAAATAGCATGTGGCGTGTAAGGAGCGGCTAGTTATCTCCCAACATGCCTCAGGAACATGTGTTGCTGTTTAAGATGAGGAAACTGTGTATTTGCATCTGTTATGTTCCTGTTAATGTTCCAGTGTAAATTCTCTGACAGTTGTTGTAGAAAGAGATGTTACACCATGAGTGAGTTCTTGTGCAGGGTTATTGACCCTCTGAAGCACCGTGTAGTACAGCAAACTGCTCAATAAAGAGTTCCCCCTTCCCACTTGGGGTGGAATAGCAGACTCAACCTCTGTGTGGGTCCTTTGTTGTAAGATTCCTCAGCTCACCACAAACATGTCTTAAATGAACATGTGTTTCCATCATGTAGCTGAATGGCTAAATTATTATGATTATGTATAGTTAATATAATATTTATGTTGTTATGTTATTATAAAGATACATCTTAATTACATGTCACTAATGTTTTATATGTCTGCAGATAAGGCTTGCATGTAAACTAGAAATCTGCAAACTGCATTTGTGAAACAAATGGTAACTGGTAATTGGTTAAAAAATAAAAAAATAAAAATGCAGTAATACTGTTTCTTGATTGGAACTTTTTTTTTTTTTTTGCTCCCTGTCTTTGCAGCTCATATCTGAATGCAGTCATATTTTCTCACTTGTTTTTAACACATGTTGCATACATATTGCATTTTCTCTATCTGCATGCATTTGCTCAAGATTTGAGATACCTGTTTAATTCGTGTTTTCTTTATTTCTTTTTTCTGCATTAAATTATGTTACAGTGTTGCCCTGAGCCAACAAACTCTGAATAAATCAATACATTAAAAAAAATACTGATACTTTGTTTTGTCCCATTGTAGTACAAATATTGTAAAGAATAATTTATAAATTTTAATAATGTGTTCCATAGAGGGCACCATAGAAGGTTATATTGTGCATTTACTTACTGCAAAGCATTCAGACCATGATTCTGCTTCAGAAAACTGTCGGACAAGGCAGGTTATTTAACAATTTTAAAATGTAAACAAATAGAATTGGGGTCTCATGATAGAGTAAATGCTGACTGCATGGTTTCTGAAAAATTTCTGATTTTGATTTTAAATATTTATATTCATAATGAGATAATAGCAGCTTTTCGAAATTGGCCAATACATTTCTTGATTAATTTCAATTTTAATTGAAATTTATACTCACAGTGTATTGCGGTATGGGCCAGCAGAGACCTTTTCTCCTTTGAGAAGAGCCTTGAGCCACTGGAAATCCCTCATCCCCTCAGGAATCAACACATATTTTATACCCTGCCAAAAGGAAAAGGAGAGAACCCATGTTTATTATGTGCAGGGAAAATAAATATAATATCACACCGTTGTCTTTTAAGTTTAAGTACCTCGTCATGAGGGGCAGATTTGTACCCGTACTTCTTGAGCAAGTAAAGTGATGTAGTGATGAAGTGGGCTGTGTGAACGTAAACCGATGTTTTGTTTCCTACATCTTCCTCATAACCCTTGGTGATGGCACCATCCATCCTGCCAGACAAGACAAGAATACATTTTATCAGTTCTCACCAGTGTGAAAGTAGCTAAAAGTGCAGTACCGATGTCTAGGTGTTGACTCCAAATATCCGGCATCTATAAACTCACATTCAAAGATCGTTAACCTATCAGTAATGCTTACACTGTGGGGTGGGCCCCACTTGTGGGACAATGAGCCATTTCAAGTGAACGTACCAGCATAATACAACCCTAATTCGAAAGATGCTGGGACATTGTGTAAAATGTAAATGAAATCAGACCGCAGTGATAAACCTTAAACTCATAAACCCACATATTATTCACAACAGAACACAGAAAACATATCACATACTTATATTGAGAAAATGTACCATTTGAAGAAGAATTAGCTCATTTTGAATTTGATGGCACCAACACATCTGAAAAGAGTTGTCTATATTTACCACTGTGCATCATCCATTTTTATTTTAAAACCTCCATAACCATCTGGGAACTGTGGTGTTCTGTGGCCTTGTTCCCAGGGTGACAAGGCAGCCCTGGGAACTGTGAAGGCCAAACTGTCTCGAACCATCAGCGCAGCAAAGTGAGCACATGGCAGAAGAATCCACAGCCACTTCCAGGACAGCAGCAACATGCGGCACATGTTTGCAGGGCATCCAGGCCATCACAAACTACAGGAAGACGACACCTGCCTTCAATGGTGACGCCTCCCTACCAGATGCGCTGAACAACTTCTATGCATGGTTTGATGCTCAGAATGACAGGTTGGTGAGGAAGTCCACCCCCCTTCACAACGACCAGGTTCTGTGTCTGACCTTGGCTGATGTGAGAAAAACTCTTCCCAGAGTTAACACATGGAAGGCTGCTGGTCCAGATAACATCCCTGGGAGAGTGCTCAGAGAATGTGCAGGCCAGATGACAGATGTCCTCACTGACATTTTCAACCTCTCCCTGAGCACTGCTGCCGTCCCAACATGCCTCAAGACCGCCACCATTGTTCTGTGCCAAAGAAGTCCCCAGTGTCCTGCCTCAACAACTACCATCCCATTGCACTCACACCCATCATGACGAAGAGCTTCGAGAGGCTCATCATGAGGCACATTAAGACACAGCTGCCACCCACACTGGACCCACTGCAGTTCGCCTAATGCCCCAACCGGTCAACAGATGACATCATCGCCACCACCCTACATCTTGCCCTCACCCACCAGGACAATAAAGACACATGTGCACGAATGCTGTTCATAGACTTCAGTTCAGCATTCAACACAATCATTCCTCAACACCTGATTGGAAAACTGAGCCTGCTGGGCCTGAACACCTCCCTCTGCAACTGGATCCTGGACTTTCTGATGGAGAGACCTCAGACAGTCCGGATCAATAACATCATCTCCAACACTACCACACTGAGCACTGGAGCCCCTCAGGGCTTTGTGCTCAAACCACTGCTGTTCACTCCGCTGACTCAGGACTGTGCAGCAATGCACAGTTCGAACCACATCATCAAGTTTGCCAATGACACGACTGTGGTGGGTCTCATCAGCAAGAACGACGAGTCAGCATACAGAGGTGCAACAGCTAACGAGCTGGTGTAGAGTCAACAATCTGTCTCTGAACGTGGACAAAACAAAAGAGATGATTGTTGACTTCAGGAGAGCACAGAGAGATCACTGTCCACTTAACATCGATGGATCCTCTGTGGAGGTCGTCAAGAGCACCAAATTCCTTGCTGTTCACCTGGCGGAGAACCTCTCCTGGTCCCTCAACACCAGCTCTGTAACTAAGAAGGCCCAACAGCGTCCCTAAATCCTGCAGAAGCTAAGAAAAGCCCATCTCCCACCACCGATTCTCACCACCTTCTACAGAGGGACTATCGAGAGCGCCCTGAGCAGCTGCATCACTATCTGGTATGGTAACTGCACTGTATCGGATCGCAATATCCTACAACGGATAGTGAGTACAGCTGATAGTGAGAACCCTCCCATCACAGACACCTATCACACCCGCTGCATCCACAAAGCCACCAGCGTTGGAGGACCCCACACACCCCTCACACACACTCTTCACCCTGCTACCTTCTGGCAAAAGGTACTGGAGCAGACTGCGAAACAGTTTCTTCCCCCAAGCCGTCAGACCTCTGAACACTCAATGACTGGACTGACACACACACACACACATACCTTCATACACGTCACCACCTCAAGCACTTATCTGCACAATCTCACACACACACACATACACACACACACACACCTTCATACATCAAGTTACTTTTTGCACAATGCTCAGTCTTTTCGCACAACCCACTGCCACTGTTGCACTTTTCTATTGCACTGTTGTGTCTGCACTGTCTTCTGTCTGTGTCGTTCTGCTCTGTCTGGTGTTGCACTGTCTTTGTTTTGTTTTTTTGCAATTTTTGCACACTTGCACTTTATGTAGTCCTGTGTTGATTGTCTATTATATGTAGCACCATGATCTTGGAGGAACGTTGCTTCACTGTGTACTGTACCACTGCACATGGTTGAAATGACGATAAAGCCACTTGACTTGACTTGACCTGTTTATCGTATTAATCATTTCATTTCTCACCAAGTTATTTCAGGTGTTGTAGGGTGTGGACTGAAGGCAGGCCAGTTTAGCATGTGGAGGACTGCTGTTGTAATAGATGTAATAATATGCATTGACATAATAGTATGTCTTGCTTTTTTTGTCTTGCATTTTTTTCAGTTTTTATGACTGCAGAACAGTTTTTCACTTTGATTTTAAAGATTTTTGACAGGCCCAGAGCCGCCTGAAGGTCCAAAGATCAAGTGCAATATTAATTTTCCACCCTTTCTCTGGTACAGATTTTTCCAGACTCTCTGAATCTCTTTATGATATTATGTACTGTAAATATACTGCAAATTGTAAACACTGTACTGTAAACCATGACCCCTAACCAGACACGGCCCATGGATATCCTGTTAAAAGGTAATTTTTCCCTTCCCACTCTCGCCAAGTGCTTGCTCATAGGGGGTCATTGGTTTATTGGAATTTCTCTGTATTATTGTAGGGTCTTTACCTTACAATGTAAAGTTGGATGTTGTATATAAAAAAAATGAATGAACTGAATTTCTCTAGTATAAGATATGTCATAAACTGTATATGAAGGTAAAGAGTAAAGCCAATATGGAAATAATTTAAGCCTGCATTCTTTGTACAGAAGTTGTTCAGAAGTCTATGATAAAAAAACCCTTAGGTTCCCTTGCTATAAGCTATAAGAGTAACTTTGAAATGAATGGCATTAAACCTTCACCATTTTACTGTGAGTCAGAAGTAGTGTCTGTCGAACAGAGCCAGCAGGTTTGTTTGGTTGTTTTTTTTTAACGAAAAACATAGTCATGGCCATCGATCTCCACCCCCTTCTTTGAGCCGTTCAGGATTCCTCCAGTACCTACCACAGCACAGCGCACACAGCCATTGCCACCTGGTTTTGGGAGAAGCAGTGGCTCTTTTGGCTTTGGAATCAGCTTCACTGAATCCGTCACACCTGCAAACCAAAAGAAAAACCTGAATACACAATCTGTGATTGTTTTATGGTTGCTGTATGAGTAGAGGAGAGGTTTGTTAGTTTGCTGTAAATTAATGTTTCATAGTTTAAAGAAAGGCTGAATGATTGACGTCTTTATAACAATGCTTCAAACAAGACAATATGATGCAGGTAGCATATAGTTTGAATCTATGGATATTACCAATTAAATCTTTATATCCACCATCAGAAAATGTCATGAAACTACATGATTCACCTGAAAAAAAATAGCATGATTCATCCCAACACTAGTCTGATCTCTTTAATGTGTAACTCTTTCATATGTAACCACATTAAATCGGGCTTTTGAAAATACCGTTTCATAAAACTCATTTGGCGAAACTATATAGGCGTTTAAAAATCCAGTCAGAGAATAGGTGTATATTGCTCTGTTACTCATCAGTCTGGCATACAATACTGTCCTACCATCATATTTGTAGTCCATGAAACCAAAAGGATTGTTAAAATGTGACAGTCGATTCCACTCCCTCATGTTAATGTTGTCTTTGTGCAGGAACAAACGTATGTTAGGAAGAAATGCCTTCTTGAATTTCTCATCCTGAGAGTTTCGTAGAGACTGGGCACATGTCTGAAAATCATAAAAAATATTAAATCATGAAACAGGCTAAAATGAAGGACTTGAAACAAATCAGGAAACAGCAAACACAAGAAGTCAAGAAGTCAAAAACACAGATTAACAAAACCTCAATCATCATGCAGATGGCTGATATGACTCCAGCTATGCTGGCTCAAATCCATAAAGTTAATACAATTTACTGTTTTAACTTTATCTTGTCTTAGCATGCTTACTGGTGGTCTTGGATGAGCATCTTGGTTGTAAACATCTTCAAAATCCCACTGAGGAAGCTTCTTGAAGTCTTCTTTGTAGAGGAGAGGCATGGGGGTCTCAGCTACAATGCGTTGTGTTGTGTTGTTTTTTGCTGAATCTGCTATTTTTGCTTCAACTCTTCTGGCAAAGTTGGGATGTGGTGGTCCAAGTTTTAATTTTCTTTTCCAGTATGCCCTGTACCTCTCAAGCGCATAGTCTTCCGATTCACGGTCATCTATTTCTATGAAGGTTGACCAGCTGAATCAAAAGGGAAACAGATGCGACATAGAATTAGTGAGATAAGCAGTGTGTGTTTCTTTGAAAAACTTTACAGAAATAAAATAATAATTTACCAGAAAACAGATTAAATCAATCATAGGTTTTCTTGAGTCAACATAGAAAAACACAACTCACCTGATATTTTTTATTCTATTGTCTAATAAATTCAAAATAATCAAGATGAATGATGACAGAAAAAGCAAAGAAAAAAACTTTAAAATTAACTCTGCCATTTCTGGTTTGTAGAGTTTTTGCTGTTCAGTTAAGGTCAGAAACCAGCTGCTTTCCTGCCCGAGAACTGCTCACAGATGGAAGTGCCACCTAACACCTTGGCACAGATGTGGCAGGGTGTGGCTATAGCACCAAAGAAAAAAACAGGAGTAAAAAAAAGTTTACGCACAACTTCATAGCAATGTGCTTTATCACAAAAGAAAGAGGAAGTCATGTAGAAGTAAATTTGGATTGATTCCCCGGTTACTCCAGCTTTCATTCCAAACATCCTTGGACAAATTACTAACCCCAAGTTGCTCTCTATGAATGTGTGAATTTTAGAAAAGACTTCAGAATTATCTAAGTTTTTAAAAATGGTGAAAAAAGTACAGATGTTTTTTATGATTATATACTCTCTGCAAGTATCACTAAACTATCAAAAGGTAAAATTACAATAATTTCATAGCTGGTGCATTTTGTGCTGGTTGCGTAATTTTTAAAATCATTGCCTAAAATTGTTAAAATTACAACCATGTAATAAAAGAGAAAAGGATTTTCTATATTATTCTTAAAATATCCATGAATTTAATGTATTTTAACAATAAATATTAAATACATAGAAAATAATAGAGTGCATCAATAAAAATACAAACAATACCTTTAAAAATCATTTTACAATAGAACTACACCTATTACTTGTACCACCTCATGCTACCTAAAGTTGTCATTGTAAAGCGAAGCCCAGACCTCCCTCTCCCCGACCACCTCCTCTAGCTTGTCCGAGGGAACAACATCACACGATGGCCTCCAGCAGGTGACAGAATATGCATGATTGCATGATATCTGATCAATCAAATATGCTTGTTATGATATGTACCTAACAGTGGATTGTTATTATAATAACATTTTATTATTTTATAATAACATTTTCTGCATTTTTTTGACTTCTGGGCATTAACTTTATGTCCACTAGCTTTAATATCATTTTAATAGTAAAGCTCAATTTATGTGAAGTTACACATAAAAAAATCTCTATTAGTTATCAGTGCTGGACAAGTTCCTTTGATTATAAAAGTAACTAATTACTAGGAAAAGTAACTATTGCGTTACTTTAAAAAAAAATGTTTAACCCTCTGGGGTCCAGGGTATAATTAGCCGTTTTTGACTACTTTTGATTTTACATTTCACCTTTAAAAACTATTTACCTCGCCTTGTTTGGTATCATTCTTTTCAGCACAACCTCACATGTCTGAAGTTAGTTTTTTTTTTTCATTTTGACACACTTTATTAACACAACTGATCTAAAATCAGACAAAAAACATAAAATCAGAGTAGAAAAAGGTTATATTCTTTTCTGTAACAACTACAAACATGTTTAACGAATCATTTTCATAACTTGAAATGCAAATATAAATTGTACATTTTAAAAACCTAGGCACAAGTTTGCAAACAACAAAGTTATATGCAGCTATTTACCTAAAAATGCAGCCAAGGTGTTTTTTAATAACCATTTCAAACTATTTACAGAACAATCAGGCGTTCTGCATCAGATAAGATGCCACACAAATATTTGTGCCACTCCAAAAAGTAATTTCTCTCCACTATGAGACAGAGGAGCTCATCACAGCCTGATACCTGAGACCTTGTAACACTAACAAGTCACATGACACCAGGAAGGGAAATGGCTAATTGAGCACAATTTGGACATTTTCACCTAGGGGTGTATGCACTTTTGTTGCCTGCGGTTTAGGCAATAATGGCTGTGTGTTGAGCTATTTAGACGAGACAGCAAAGTTACACTGTTGTAAAAGCGGTACACTGATTACTTTACATTGTATCAAAGTGTCATATCTTCGATGTTGTCCCATGAAAAGATATAATAAAATATTTACAAAAATGTGAGGGGTGTACTTACTTTTGTGAGATGGTGTATTAATATGGCAATAGTAATCCAGTAGTACTACAGCACCCCCATATCCAGCTACTAGTTACATGGGTTGAGTCTAGATGGATACATAGTACTAAAGAAAAAAATACCTGATTTTTATTTTGGGTTGAACTCCCCCTTTAACAGCTGACTACATTTGTGTCAGAACGGCCGATATTCCATCAAACAGCACGTCTCTTCGAGTACGTGAGTCTGCTTGTTCGACAGCTATAATGTTGACTGAGTTGTTCACTTTGATGCACCCGTGCTGATCTCGGGAGAAATGCTTACAGAAAGTTGGAGGGAGTAATTATAAGTTTGCCCTCCTCTCCATAAGAAAGTTGCAGGTCTAGTTGGTCCAGTCATCTCTGATGGAGAGATAAAAGAGGAGGAGGAGAAGGAGGCGGGCTTGATCTCAGCATACATGAGAAAGAGATGACTAACCAAATACGAGGGCCCAGCCAGCCATGACCACAATCAATGAGCTTTTTCTAAGTGTCTTCGATTTAGACTCACACTCATCTCTCCAAGGCAATCTCATTCTCCGTCTCTCTCTCTCGCTCTCCCTCAATATATATATATATATATATATATATATATGGCCATATGCTTCCTTCACTTATTTTCACCAACTTTTCCATTCAGTATCCTTACCTTGTTCCTTTTCCTGCGTCCTTATTTC
>VVHJ01045799.1:0-26384 GCA_015107715.1 Tylochromis polylepis
CCAAGGCTGTGAGTCTTTGCTTGGCAGTCTCCATGGACAGCCATGGACATGGTATGGACAGCTTGCTGTACTTCTTAGGCACCTTCTTCGTTGCACCTTTCTGCAACTCCGATAGTTGGCTAACCTCCCTTCGTGCTACCTTGATCTTGGCTTCTAGTCTCCTTCTCCATGGAGAGTACTGCTCCTTGTGGCTGTTCAACTTGTAGCCAAGCATCTCACTGATCACTGCTGCCGTAGTATAGATCAGCTGGTTAGTCTCGGTAATGGTGGCGGTAGGTATCGTCCGTAGTGCTGTACTCACATCATCTAGTAGATCTGAGGGTACTTCACGTAGTCTTGGTAATCTGCTATGGAGGATCCAGGTTTCAAGTTTCGCCATGATCCTATCTTTCAGGTCAATTCCTCTCGCACTCAACGATACGTCTTCAATTGCAACAGACGTGTGTGTGTGTGTATATATATATATGTGTGTGTACGTGTAATCTCTTATACTAATTTTTGACGCCTTATCTTTCATTTAAATATTCTTAACACTGCTTTCACTGCTCTTAGAAGCCATAGCACTACAATGCAAAACAAAATCCTTTTAAATGATGAAAGTCCTTTGTATTTTTCAAAGTGGTTTATGAGAATGGACTATGTGACCACCCAATGAAACTATTTCAGCTCAGCAGTATTTCTGGGTTTTTGAGAGTTTTGACCCACTTCAAATCTACTTTATCCAAACATAAATCAACAATGCTCATGTTGTTTTGGTCATATTCTGGGCTGCCATTTCTTAAACAATAGCATTGTAGTTTTTCAAATTAAAAAAAAAATTGGGCTCATCTTATCTCATTTATCCAAAAAGTGGTTAACACATCCATGGAGAGATGCTCAACTTTATTCACTTTTTGCGGACATAGATTTTACAAGTTGTAAACATATTTGTGTTTTTTAGTTTAATCACATTGTGTTTGTTCTTACGTACAATCACTGCACCTTCCATGCATTTTCAGGGTGTCGACAAACTTTTTTTTGTAACTGTAAAACAGATACCCAGCTGTGATACTCTGACAACATTTTTAAAGGCCTCCGTAAATAGCTGTAAACTATTAATATCTGAGGTCTCCTGTAACCAGCAGCACAAGCCTGTTTGGACACCTGCAGTTATTATTAGTACAATGTTGTACAAGCTGGCTGTGAATCTGAATTAGAATGTAAACTGGATTCAGAGAATGATCTAGATGTTTGAGTTGTACTTAACACCTCCTGAGAAGAAGTGATGAATCTGTGTGCATTAGCCAACAGTTTTTTTCCATTAATTTCTAGTCAACAACATAAATTTGTAGTGCCCATAACAGTATTAGAATAAACTGCAGAGTTTATTGTTATGTCTGCACAGAAGATATTTCGTTGGAAATTAAGAGAGAACACATAAAAGATCTACAACCAGGTTTTAAAGGGGTTTTGGCAAATTTTAAATCTTTTCATAAAAAAATGTGAATGTTGATTATGTGTTTAGAGGCTGCATGTAAACTGACTACAGTGCAAAGTAGGAGATGGTCTACTAGAAGTATAAATAGTTACTGGCCCAGTAAAACTTGAATGTCTCCCACAGTGCTACCAACAAAGTCTTAAAGCTGTACTGAGCACTTCTTTTTTTCAATAACACAAAAATATAAAAGTAGGACTTCAGCTATCCTAGGAGAAGTTAAATGCACCTCATTAAAAGCCCTACATCAAAATTGGTCATTAAAAATGTAAGCTAAAATATTAACATTTCCGCATTTAAAATCCATTCTGTGTTTTATTATTTTATTCTGTGTTAAGGACTGTTTCAGAAAGGGGACTCAATAATGTCAGGCACCAGGCTAAAGTATATGCTTATAATATAATATAAAATAATAGCATAGCTTAGTTTTATAAACTTATTGTGATATACACCCCATGATACAGCAACAGTAGCTCAACGTAATATTGGCTAATATTACTATCAGCTGTTTCACAAGAATTACAAAACTAAAAATAATGTACAATTCTTTACCAGTAGAAATTACATTTTGGACATAGCAGTTATGTCTACTGTTAAAGCATGTCTGGCGATCTGCTAGTTAATCTTAAAAACACACACACACAAACTGGATCAAAAAGTTAATGAAATTTAAGCTAATGAATTTGCTGAAATGCTGTTGGTTGCTACCGTAGCTGGATGTTGTCATTGCTATATCATCTACTGGTTCTCGAATCGGCACTCAAGAACCAGTATAAATGTTGGCACTTTGGCGGCTTTCATGGAGACAGAGGTCACCATACTTAGAGGAGAGGGTGGATTATTGGATATGAACTTTTGTCAACAGACATCTCTTAGATACAAACTGCTTATTAGATCTGTGTTTAGTTTCCACTTTCAGAAGATAAAGTGACTGGGATGAGCGTCCTCTGCTCTGCTACAAATGTTAATAAGGCAATAACTCTCCGTCTCCACCCACTCTTCCTCTGTCCCTCTAAATGCCACTCTCACACTTCAGTCCAGATTTAGACTTCAGTCTTTCCCAGACATTCTGTCCCAGCTGTCTCAAGCTTCACAGAGTAATTTGTCTCCCTCATTTAGTTTGTCCAGTTTCCCTTCCTTCTCACCATGCCTGGACTCTTTCACCACCTATTATTGCCTGACTTGGTAGCAAAGTCTCACAGGTCCTCCAGGTAGACAGTGTGTCAGAGTGCTGCTGTCTGTCATTTTGATGCCCAGGGTTTTGCGGGTCAGTGTGATTCTACAGGTGCAGACCTCTTATTACTGTTGTTTGCAAGCTATGGAACATCTGGCAGAGGTAAGTCACTGTCCTAACCCTCCACCTCACATCTCTGTGTGCTGCTGTTTGTTGTACATGACTTTGAAAAGTTGCTAAGAAGAAACACTGGAACTACTTTTACATTAACAGTATTGGTGAACATTTCTATTTTTGTTTAAATACCTCGGATTACACATAGATAATAAACTGGACTTGGTTAAAAACACCACTGCACTCTACAGGAAGGGCCAGCGTCATCTGTATTTTCTGAGATAGCTGAGGTCTTTTAACATCTGTCAGACAAAGCTCAGGGTTTTTCTGTCCTGAGTCCTGTTGTGGCCAGTGCCATCCTCTATGCTGTTGCATGCTGGGGCAGCAGGTTGAGGGTCGCAGATGCCAACAGACTCAATGAACTGATCTGCAAGGCTAGTAATGTTGTGAGGATGGAGCTGGACTCCCTTAAGATGGTGTCGGAGAGGCAGATGTTGTCCAAGATAAGGACAATGCTGGACAATACTGCCCACCCACTCCATGATGTGCCAGCCAGTCCTGTGACTGGCTGGCACATCATGCTCCTGTGAGCACACTCAGTGACGGACTGAGATTACCCAAATGCACCACTGAATGACATAGGAAATCATTCCTGCCTGTGACTGTCTCCCTGTACAACTCCTCCATCCAAGGCACAGTACACAGTACAATAGTTATACCCTTTTGCACATCCTTTACAGTGAAAATAACAAAGTTTTACAGTTTGAAGTTCAGAGTAAAATGTCAAACATATATATTTAACTTCTGTAATATTCTGGATATTAATAATTGAGCTATTTGCATATATTAGAGCTATTTCTTATATTTTGTAACTTTGTAATGTATTGTATTATTTAATTAGTTCAGTTTGTTACTGTTCTTACTATCTTGAAGCAACTGTAACCACACAATTTCCTTAGGGATTAATAAAGTAGTCTGATTCTGATAATTACTTTTTGAAATTATGTGCAACCTTGTTTACATGAATAAATTCCAGATGTAATCTGAACAGCAGTGGAAAGTCAGGACACAGACACTTAACTATCTGAAATAGTGATGACTTGAGGCTTTGAGGTTCATCAGTGCATTTATAAATATACACAATATGTTTTAAGCTAATGTTACAGGTACCAGGTTGCAGCACCCGTGGCATCACTTGTGAGCAGCTATACATATGTCCTGAAAACGGGAAAGAAATCAGACGGAGATGTGGCTTGTGGTTGCTGAATTCTCCATAATATTTATTCTGCTACATACTTGATCCACTGTTTCTTGTCACTTTACAGTAGTGAAACTGCCCAGTTGCTATTTTCAAATATTTTCTCATATATGCTCAATATATATTCGTTTATCAAACAAACAAAAAGAACCAGCATAATCCGTTGCTGAAGTCAAAACTGGAACCAACAAAATTGCTAAGTTTTATTTTCCACAAAGTTTTTTCCACAAAGTCTCATCTTTTCAGATTGTTGCATCTCCTTCCATATACACTGTGAATCTGTGAGCTTCCATACTGATGTCATTCACTACGTCTGTGGTGAGTGAAAACCTCACTCACTGTCCCAGCAGAAATGCACAGAGCAATACAGTGAAATCAAATCAACCATTTTTCAGCCTTTGCATGCCTTTTCTCAACCTGTTGAGAAAAGATGCAAAATGGATTTGGACTATGGAATGTGCAAAAGCATTTAAAGATGCAAAAAGACTACTGTTACAAAACAAAGTGTTTGTGCATTACAGCACCAATCTGCCATGGAAGTTGGCCTGTGATGTGTCACCTTAAGGGTTTGGGCACAGTCAATTCTCATGTCATGGAAAATGGCCTGTGGCATTTGCATCAAGGACATTAATGGAAGCTGAGTGAAAGTATGCCCAGACAGAAAAAGAGTGTCACAGCCAGCGGGAGCTGACTGTGTGTAGAGAGAATACTGGACCCAAATGCAGACCAAAACCTGAGCGTGAAACGTAGCTTAAAAGAAAAGGCAAGCCTTTATTATGGCTGGTGACATGAATCCAAAAAAGCTGAAACTGACCAATAAAACAAAACAACCTGGAGCACCCACACCAAAACATGAGCATAAGAGTCCCAAAAAAAAACATAACTCCGGAGGTCAGCGACACAAAGTCCATAATTCAGAGGTTCAGGGGGTCGACCCGGAGGTCGGCAGCACAAGAGTCCATAACTAAGCTCAGAAGGCCACCTCGGAGGCTGACGGCACCAGAGTCCATAATAAAACAGTTCAGGAGGCTGACCGCAGGGCCGACAGTGGCAACTGTGACCGAGCAGGTCCGGAGGTCGGCCACGTGGAAGGCAGTGACGGCGCCGGTGTGTGCGAGGACCCTCTGGTGGCTTGGCAGGTTTCTGTGGACGGGCTGTCTTAGCAGGTGGTGAACGAGGCTTGGTAGCTGGTCGTGGACAGACAGACCATGGACCAGTAGGCAGTGCTGGATGTGGACGTGGCTTGGCGGGCGCCGAGCACGCTGAACATGGCTTGGCAGGCTGTGCAGGACGTGGCGAAACGAGACGAGACCAGGTGAAGGCGTGGCAGCCGCAGGAGATGGAGCTGAACCAGACAGCAGCGCGGCAGCTGCAGGTGGTGGAGCCGTAGTCGGCATGGCAGCTGCAGGCAGTTGAGCTGTGGGCAGCATGGCAGCCACGGAAGGTTGAGCAGGCAACAGTGTGACAGGATACTGGAGCCTCCAGCTGAGACAGGCGCAGGGCCAGCAGGTGCAGAGACCCCTGGCTGAGGTGAAGCAGGGCCAGCAGGTGCAGAAACCCCTGGCTGAGGTGATGCTCCTGAGCCTCCAGTGGAAATGTGTGGAGGCTGGATGACCTCAGCTGATTCTCCAGCTGATGTAAGAAGCAGCTGGCTTGGTTCTCCCAAATCCCCAGCTGACACTGGTAGGGGCTGCACAAACTGCCCAGCGATCCCCAAGGGAACTGCAACAGGCTCTTCAGGGGGCCCAGAACAGACTGAGTCCCCCAACTCATCCTCTGGATCTAACCTGGCCTGGGCTCCAGTCCCACAGGGGCTCAGCTGAGCTTCATGGCAAGCATCTCCAGTGTAAACAGTCTTTAGGCTCCCGAAAGTGGGAGACAAAGGAGCCAGTTCATTCAACACAGTTTGTTTCACAGTTTCACCACAGTCGGTGTCATTCTTGGCTTCTATAGCATGATGAGAACTAGTTTCTCCCGTACCAAAACAGGTCCTGAACTGGCCCTCTGAGAAAGCTGGTTTAGCAACACTAAAAACATCTCCCACCTGATTGTTCCTGAAAACATTGTTCATGAGTTCACAATTTGGCTTTGAGCCCTGGCAGACTTGGAACTGTTAGGTCCGCAGTCATGTAATGGGTGAGTGTTCCCCTCAGAGTCCAGCCTGTTATAACCCGAACACATATTTTCATTTTTTTCAACAAACATGAGTTCAGAGTCCTTATTCTCAGTCTTTAGTTCATTTAACACAGGAGCAGAAAAACACAAATTTAAACTGGCTGCCTCACACTCACCAGAATTACATTGATAAATCTTGGAAACACAGGCAGAATCTACATAATTACAGCCCCCAGAATCAGTAACAGTCTCTTTGTTCATACACAGCAGAAAACAAAACCTGTGGGTCTCTGGCCAGTTTGAAGGCTGGACAGTCAATCTTCCACTCAGGGGACACAGGAATGAAGGCCGTCTTAAATTTTTTAGAGCTGAATTTCACAGTCTCTGTATTGTCTCTAGCAATAGCCTCAGAGTTCCTGGAAACTGAGTTGATGGTTATGGAAGGACTAGTGTCAAAACTCCCTGGCCTCTGAATACAGTTTATTTCCTCTGTCATAGGGAAGTTAACCACTGAGTCTTTAATCTCCAATTGTGACAGAGAAGACAGTTCACATGATTCGGCTGACTTTAGTGCTGAGATCCCAGTCTGTACATAGTTCTTCTGAGCAGCCTTTGAACCTGTAGATGATGAACTAGCAATTACAGAAGGAATAGTTTCAACCCTCCCTGGCCTCTGAGAACAGTTTCTCTCCTCTGTCACGGGAAGGCAAAACACAGTCTCTTCAGTCGCAACCTGTGACAGGGTTTCAGACTCCGAAGGAGCTGGTTTGGCCACGTGAGCAACATTCATAACAGAATTGCCTATAGAAACATGATTTATATGTCCATGACTAGGTTCCTGGATACTCATTAGTCCACCAGAAGTGTTCACTGAGAACTTAAACACATTAATTTTGCAGTCATGTGGTGGACAAGAAGACTTATCTGAGCCTGAGCTCCCACATACTACATTTATTTCTGATGTAAAGACTGGCTCCAGGTTAACACTGTGAGTCTTCATAACCTGATCTCTGGTTAGCTTGGAGATAATCCTAGTTTTAGAGGCAGCTAGTTCATTCACATACAAATCAGAATTAACAGAGTCAGAGGGGACTGATGTCTCTTTGGACTCTGCTGACTGAAAAGCACAATGGGTTTCGAAATGATATTTAGAACTACCAGTCCTAAGTTCCTCAGCTAGCCCCCCACCAAAAGCAGACTTTGACATGGAATCAACAAGAGTATTCATGAAGGTAGGCACAGTTAATGCAGTACTAGCATGATTAGCTGCTACAAGTGATGGTGCAGACTGTGAACTCGCTATCACCGGATTACTCCCTACCAAAATCCTATCCTGCAATGATTTAGCAGAATCAAAAGAGCAAGATCCCAAATTAACACAAACAGACGCAAAGACGTGATTGTTAATGGCAGCATTGGAGGCCCTGATCTCAGCCTCCATGTTCATTGTCTCCTGATTGGAGCTGGAGCTAAACAGTTCAGAAACATGACCCCTATTATTTTCTGGGGAACAGAGTTCAATCTTTGAGTTCATAACATAATCAACATTGTCATTACTGCTATCCTGACTGAAACCAGGCAAACCGTCCACATTGAAAGCAGGAATGACTGTCTTATTCCCAGCTGACCCAGAATCATTTTCTCTTGATTCTAGCATACACAAGTATGATTCAATGGCTCTCTTCTACAGCATGTCTTTTGTCCTGTCTTCCTTCTCTCACCCCAACCGGTCACAGCAGATGGTCGCCGATCCCTGAGCCTGGTTCTGCGGGAGGTTTCTTCCGGTTAAAAGGGAGTTTTTCCTTCCCACTGTCGCCAAAGTGCTTGCTCATAGGGGGTCATATGATTGTTGGGTTTTTCTCTGTATGTATTATTGTTGGGTCTACCTTACAATATAAAGCACCTTGAGGCAACTGCTGTTGTGATTTGGTGCTGTATAAATAAAATGGAATTGAATTGAAATCTTTACACAGCTTGCATCTGGGGTCTTGGCTGGTATGGTTAACCCCAGCCACTATCGATGCTGTACTGAGAGCTTGTTCCTGTTCTGCCCTGATTAGTGCCTCTGTGCTGTCTGTCAGTCCAGCTTTGTCCAGCCAGTGGTAGAATTTCTGGATGTCAGTCACTTCCTCTATTCGCTGGTGGTACACATACCTATCCTTCCACAATGGTTATTCTCCTTGCTCCTCTTCTTTCTCTGGTTTCTGCTGCCTGAGGTATTCACTAAGCACACGGTCCATTGTGGCCATCTTCCCGATGTATTCATGGATGTTTTTTGTATCATCCTGGACAATGGTTCTGACACTCACAGTCCGGCCTCCTTCCTTTTGCTTAGCCTACAGTCTCAGGGTCCTGGATTTGGGGTGAAACCCTCGATGTATGGTCAGGAGCTTCCTTGTCTTGATGTCAGTTGCTTTTATCTCCTCCTTTGATCAGGTTAATATCCCAGCACAGTATGTGATCGCTGATAGGTAGGTGTTGACTGTCCGGACCATGTTCTTTCCATTCAGCTGAATCCTCAATCATCTTAGCTGCTATGATGACTGACAGGAGATCCATGTGGTACTGAGGCAAGTAACTGGCCGGTAGTTGGATGGGACCAGTTCTTTCTGCTGATCTTTGGGGCTCAGGACTGTACAGCCTTCAGTTCAGCCATATTCGATTAGCAGTTGGTTCATTTGTGCTGTTAGACGCTCATGGAGTGCAGTCAGCTTCCTCAGCCAGTAGGCATGAATCATGTCGGGGCCTTTTCATACTGGAGACCCTTTCTTGGATGTCTGCCACTGTGTCCACTAGCCACTGAGCATTGCTGTTATGGTCTCTGTCCTTCTCCCATATGCTCTTCCAGTATTGCTCTGTCTCCAGCTTTGGTGAGGCTATTCTCATATTGTTCCCCTGCCACTGGGAGTACACTTTGGATGGTTGGAGTTCAGCTGGTTTATTCTCCTGTCTTCAATCTCTCTGGTTTTCCTCTTCAAGAGGCTGGTCAAGGCTGGGAGTCTTTGCTTGGCAGTTTCCAAGGCCTCAGGTATAGGCAGCTTGCAGTACTTCTTAGGCACCCCTTTCTTCATCACACCTTTCTCCAGCTCCTCCAGCTTTCTCAGTGGTGGATACTGCTTCTTGTGGTTGTTCATCTAGTAACCAAGCATCTCCCTGGCCATTGTGTAGATCAGCTGATTAATCCCGGTGATGGTCACAGTAGGAATCATCCGTAATGCTGCATTCACATATTCTAGTAGACCTTCAGAGGGGACGTCACTTTTCCGTCACTTTTCCGTCACTTTTCCAGTTTTCCAGCTTCATCATGATCAGCTGCTCTTGCACACAGTGCTCTTTCTGTTGATATCATCACCCTGCCCTGTCGTCCTGGCTCCCCCTTGCTGTAGAATTTGTGTTGTACGTCATAAATCTCCAGTTCTGATACCAGTTTCTTCTTCCGAATATTGGAACATTGAGCTACTAGTTGTTCTGATGTTAGTCTGGATTTTGGATATTGAAGATTCCAGAGGTCCCACATCCTTTCCTCTTCACCTCCGTGTTACAGCAGCCCAATTCTCGTCAGTTTGTTCCTCATCACTTGACGTGGACCTTGTTAATCCGAGTGATGTCTGAGCTGATATGGCTACAACTATCTTTCTCTAGTTCATATCTGAGGTAGGGAGGGTCTAGCCTAGGGACCCATACTGGATACAGACACCCTGAAGTTCCAAAGGCATATAGTGCCTTACTATGCTATCCAGCTGCTTTTGATATGCTATTTTTTCCCTAACAGGGTTGCCCCATCTACTTTTGTGCTATTTTCAGCTGTTAATGCATTAACTCTTTTTTGATTTGCACAATGCTTTGATTCAGTGCCTACCTTAGAAAAATTTGTATTTCTTATCTGTTAAGTAACATGTAGCATAATGCCATCTCTTTTTTTGTGCAATTAAAAAGTGAAATCATTTTTGTATGTATGTATTTGTATAAATATGTAATTTATCACAGTGGTAATGTGCTGGAAAAGCTTGAAAACAGTGCTTGAATTTGGCCAAGAACAAGGTGTATGAACCCTGTTATCATTAAACAATCTAATGCCCCTTCACCAGTTTGTCAGAAATAGGAAATGCCAGCAGTCTGTTGGAGTCTCCACTCAGTTAACCATCTGCAAGATTCTGTTCACTTGTGTTATAATCAAATCATCTTTCCCTGACATAATGGCAATCAGCTAGTTTCCATGTCAAATCTTTACCCGCTAAGTTGACAGGACTACATGATAACAACAGAAATTCGTGTTTAAAAGATTATTATAAAGGATCATTTCCTTCATATTGTAAATCTCATGTGTTGTTCAAACATTAGAAAGCATCTTACAATTTTAATGTATTACCACTAAATTTATTGACTGATTTCTAACTGGTAGTGCCAGTCTATTAAAAAAATCAACCTGTTGTCCTGCAACCTGGAAAGTTAACTGTGGCAGGTCTCTGTCAGCAGTGGATGAACTCAGCAAGCGTGTCTGTTAAGTTTTCCAGTTTTAACAGCAATGAGAGACATGGGCATGTTTATGAGTGTATTGCCTGTGTGTGTGTTAGAAGGCGGGTTCATGCATTCTCTATTTATGTGTGTATGTGTCTTATTTTCATATTTTACCTTTCTCAACCTCCACTCCGAGTCAGTCGGCCTCAGTTTTTCCTGGTTTCCTTAACCCGATTTTCACGTGTCCCCACACTAAAAAAAAGCCTTCATTGTTCCTCCATGTTCTCTTCTCCCTCCTTCCCACCGCTGCTGCCTGCCTCTCCCACATCCTGCAATAGTTCATGGTTGTGACGTGTACATCATCAGCGGACAGTTTTTCTTCAGCTTTGTCTTATTTTTCAGTCTCTTCTATTGAAACTTTATTCCATGTGTGGCAAATCTCAAACAATCTTTCCAAGTCCACTCACACACAGTGATATTGCAGGTGAACTTTCCTGCTTGTGATTGGGAGTGGCATCTCTCCATCCATCCTGGTGTTTGCATCCTGGTGGTCTCCCTTTAAGGTTCAAGGTGATGCCATTGTCTGGCCACCTGCTGTTGACTCTTGATGTCAATACAGTTACTCTGGAACTCTTGTCTTCAGGGAGAGGTTGGTTGCCCTTGAAGCTTGTTTTTCAGTGTGAGATGTACTGTACATGGAGGTGAAGCTGTGAAATGTTTAGCCAAAAACTCGGCCTGAGTGTAGTTCTTATTATGTTAGTGATGTTGGTCTATCATTTTGCTCTGGCCTCTGTGCTCATGGAGGAGGTTGATCCAGGTCCAGGTTTACCTGCTACTGGCACACTGAGACATTTATTTAACATCCTTTTTCATCCTAACATTTTCCCTCTCTGATTGTTTTTTTTTTTTCTGTCAAAAACGAACGTTTTCAGACTATATTAAACTACTTCTCTTTTTTCAATTCTCCTCATCTACTTTCTCACCTTTCTTTTTGCAAAAATTTTTCTTTTATAATTGTAACAGTGCATTCACTTTCATATATTGTTACTTATTTATTCTTATTCTTTATTTATACCTTTATTTATACCTTTATTATTGTCTATCTATAAATAATGTGTGTTTTCTGTTTGTTTTTGTGTCCAAAACCAGGAACTGAGACTTTATTCGTTGTAGGCCCAGAAACACAAAACCCCCTTTTAATATTATTATTATATTTTTATTTATTTTACTTTATTTTATTTATTTTGTGGCCCCTGGGGGCAGCTGGTGACCAGCACTATCACCCTCTGCCCTCCAGTTCGACAATTCACTATAAAATTTATTTGGGCTTCCCTTTTTCCTGAGAGTATTTACAGGTCGCCCCTATCTTTGCCTGATTTCCTTGACAATAAGCTCAGGTCGTCAACTACCTGTTCACAAAATTTTTAAAGGTCATCAGGTAGCTTTTACCAAATTTGCTTGACGATTTTTAAAGGTTGTCAACCACCTTAATCCGGTTCTAATATATTTAATCATCTAATACTCCAGTCAAACGGCCAAATTTGGCAGCTCTATAAAAATTGTTTTGTTTTTTATTATTTACTTTTACAAATCCAGCTCTCCACTTCCTTTACACTCACAGAATTTAGTCATCTCCAATGTGCAGAATTTTGGTTCATAAACAACAGGCTTCTGCTTGTCTTGTTAGATCTGAGACATCTCGTGAGGGTTAAGGGGTTCGGGGTCCGGATCTGGCTCCGCTGGAACTCTCCAGTTCTGGGCCTGGTCCGAATTATCCTCAGTGGATCACGTCAGGCCACTTTGTTAGTGTGTTCGTTTATCCACCTTGAGGAATCACAGCCAAAACACTTTATTTATGATTATTATTTATTAAAGCATTGGATGATTAAATATTTTTATTGTGTGGAAAACATTATGATGCCCTTATTAAAAAACAAAATTAAACATATAAATACCCAACCTTAATCAACATTAAACAAACATTTTTAACAGTAGTGTATATTATATTTCTTATTTGTCGGTGGCTTTACATGCTCTTCTCCACAGGTCCAGACTGACACATTCATTTACACGAACTTCATGAAGAGTCACTGCTGCTACGATGCCATCCCTACCAGCTCCAAACTGGTCATCTTTGACACAACGCTACAGGTCTAATTTTTACAACACATCCCCTTATTTTGCCAGTAAAACAACCCACAGCTGCAAAACATGCTCATGGTTGTGGGTTTCAATGTCTGGGTGTTTGTTTGGCAGGTGAAGAAGGCTTTCTTTGCTCTGGTGGCTAATGGTGTGAGGGCAGCGCCACTGTGGGACAGCAAGCTTCAGTGTTTTGTGGGTGAGCCATACTTCATCTGTCTTTAGCACTGAGTGTCTTGTGCATGAGTATGAATCTTGATTGAAATTTGAGCTCCCCTCATACAACCTTCAGTAGTTTATAAATTCTTTACAGATATTCCTGTACTCTATCCAAGCCACTTTGGTTTTGTCTCTGTGAATGCTTTCCCAGCTTGCAACTTACATTCTGCCACTGTGCGCTAGATGGTCTCTGGGGTACCTTTGTACATACAATCTGCAACTTGAGTATTGTTGGCTGTGGTAGGCTCCTGCCTTTATGCATCTGGTGCTTAGAGCCTGTTTTTGTGCTGCCATGATCGCAACCTCTATGCAATCCTTTAGGCCAACTTTTCTAACCACTGGTTGGAGTTCCTTGATCTCAGCCACTTCCTCTGTCTGTCAGTGGTGCCTCCTGTGCTGTGTTTGGTCTTCTATGATAGTTCCTCTTTCTGTTCTTCATTACAATTTGCCTTTAGCTGCCCGAGCTACTCTTGGAGCAGCTCATCACAAGATTTTTGCGGATGTTCCGTGTTTCCTTCTTGGATTGTGGGTATGATGCTCACCAGTCCTTACCATGCCTCCATCCTTTGCTCATCAACCTTCAGAGTACTGGATTTTGGGTGTAGATCTCCATGCATTGTGAGGAGTTTTTGTGTCTGGATCAGTGTCAAATCAGCTGTGTGTAGCCAGCTTATTCCAGCCGGGTATCTGATGACCGGTAGGGTATAAGTCTTGATAGCTCTGATCTTATTCCTACTACTGACGCTTCTGGAGAGTGTGGCTGAACTAATTGCATCTTCATCATAGTTCCCTTTGGCTTGTGGGATAAACAGGTAGCTGTTCCTGTCCTGTATGTCCACTATTCTTTCTTCTGGCAACTCCATCCCTTCAGTCCGGATCAACTTGGCTCTCTTTGCTACCATTTGGCCGCAGTTATTTAGCCTGAATGACATCCTTAAGTCTTTCCTGTAGATCCTGGTGTGGTGGAAATCTTGATATCACCCATGTGCAGGAGGTGGCTGATGGTCACTCCACTCTTAACTCCATATCAATATCTATTATTAGTGATGAGCTGGCTTAAGGGGTTGAAGCCCATGCAGAGCACCAGTAATGTAGATTATTGCTCAGAACATGAGGGAGAGAGACGTAACAAGGTCTGCATCAGGGGAGCCAAGAAATGCTAATAACAAGTGGACTACTGCAACAAGCCATACAAGGACAAGGACTAAAAATGGAACAGATTGGAACATGGAACATGGAACTGATTCCGTGGAATTATTTTTCTGTTATAAGTTGCATGGGAAAAAACGTCAATAAATAATTTCATTTCACGGGCACAGGTGCCACTCACCCAATTAAATTCCTCAGGCATAAATTCAAGAACCTGCAGGGGTAGAACTCAGCAGCGCACAAAGAAGCCATCACACACACAGAGTGTCTGCTTTGCGCATGCTGCTACGGTGTCACACTCCTGCAGGTAGCTCTTTGTGCTCACAGTGAAATCCTGCTGGCTTGAGTCAACGGTCTTTTGACTGGTTTCTTCAGCATTAAAGTAATCCAGTGACAGTTGTCAGGATTTCCACAGCTACACTACAATAACCATTGATAATTAATTTGGAAAAAGTTATTTTCCAAATTGTATTGAGTGGCATTGAATACATGCGCCCGTGAAATGAAATTATGTGCTAGGATTATGTTTTTTCTTGCACACGACTTGACAGAAAAATAATTTCATAATTGAATGCTACTATACCAGTTCACCCAGGTGCAGAGATTATATGCAAGGCACCTAGGAACTATGGAGATATAACATATAATGTTTGAAAGTGTCCAGTTTTTAGTCACAGAGCCAGCCTCCATGATCAGTTTATCAGTTGGTGTCACCAGCTCTAATGCTGCTCCTCCAGAAGACCATCGCAAGGTACACTGTGTTGGCCACAAATTGGTGATTAAAGATGTCCAGCACTTTAGGATTTAAGGATCACAGCTTCCCAAGAAAATAGAGCCTGCTCACCTCCTTTTTCTATAAAGCCTCTGTATTGGTATTCCCATTCAGCCTGTTGTTGATGTGGTACCCGTATACCCCTACTACATCTACATCCTGTTCCATAATAGATACAGGTTATGCAGCTTTTCCCTTCCATTTTATGTAAGTAAGACCAGAGAAACCATCTCGCTGTCTTATTTACATTCAGTATTGTGTATTTGTGTAGGTAACATGATCTGGAGTTTGAGGTGTACACGCTGAGCAGGAATGTAAACAACACAGTCCCATGTGGAGTTTCTGTACTTCACATCACCGAATCAGACATACCGACTTACTCCGTAACTGACATACATATCTGTGTCACATAGTCAGTAATCCATGAGATGGTGGATGTGCTTACTGACATTTCCTGTAGTATCAGCATCAGGAACATCAGCTGGGTGGTGTTAAATTCACTTGAAATCAAAGGTGATCCTCACTGTGCAGCAATTACCACATAGATATGAGTAAGCTCTTGGAAGCATGTAGTAGGTTGGACCAAGACTAGTCTTCCAGTACCTTCATTACATGAGATGTGAGGCCAACTGGTCAATAGTTATTAAGCTCTGATGGTGTATATTTCTTCAGTATTGGAAGTAGAAAAGTAAACTAGTGTTCCACATAAAGTAGACAGCATTTCATGCTTACTTGTACTAAATAAGAAACTTTGAGAGTAGCGTCAGTTAGCTTCATAACTGACTACCGATGAATCCATGTTCAGTATGTCCAATGTCATTCAGGGTAAACATGATGTATCTATATGTTTCTGTCCAGGTATGCTGACCATCACTGACTTCATTAACATACTACATCGATACTATAAGTCTCCTCTGGTGAGCTGTGCTTCTATAAGTTTATTGTACATATTTAGCCATTTTGTGTTTTGTTAAATACATTCCCCCAGTGCTATCAAATCATATTATAATACAAAAACGCAGACAGTGATAAAAAAAAATGTAAAAAATCCTCCATCATGTCGGATAGTTGCATGTTGCCATAAACACTGGATCTGAAATGTCTGGTTTGTCTGCAGGTTCAGATATATGAGCTTGAGGAACACAAGATAGAGACATGGAGAGGTCTGTTCAACAATACTGTCAGCAAGCTTTAAAGAATTTAGAACACCTTTCCAAAAAAGTTGTGACATTCAACAAGATGTAAATAAAAACAGAATGCTGTGATTTATAAATATTTTAAATAAGTTTTTTTTGTTTTTTTTAAATGAAACAATGTTTTCTTGTTTGTTTTTGAAATGTGCATATTTTACTGTTTAAAATAGGTTGATTGAGCCTGAACAGTATGTACAGCTCTTGGAGCAACATACTCATGCTGCCATCCAGATTATGTTTTTTGTTTGTTTGTTTTTCCTCCCCCAGAGATGCTCTTGCTTGTTTTAACAAGACAATAACCACATTACATAGTAGTTCAACAGCATAGTGCTGAAGTAAGAGCCTGGGTGCTCCTGCCTGGATGTAGACTGGATTGGCAAGCTCCCACACACACTCGAATATCCTCAAGAGGATACCTGTTGGTCCAGTGTTCTGTGAACAGGACAAAACTGCACTGTTCCTCCTGGATCTGAAGTTTGACTAATGGATGAACTCTCCTTTCAAGCACCGTGGCATAGACCTTCCAGGGATTCTCAGTAGTGTGATCCCCTATAGTTGAAGCACACCCTCCAATCCCCCTCCTTGAAGATGTCCAGTCTGCCAGTCCAGTAGTACTGCCCCAGATCTCTACATATTGCAGCACAGGCATGTCAACCAAGACAGCCCTACAACTAAAGGAGCCTTAAGTAACTCAATTCAATGCGGTGGATAAAACCTCAGTGACCGCTTCTTCAGTAATGGCTGAGTCGTCCCCTTCAACAACTCTGCTTCCTCTATAGAAGACCAGTCAGTGACAATAAGGAGGTCCTTGAAGGATTCCTCCTATCATTAGACTATATCCTAAGTGGAAGTTAGCAGCGCCCCACCTGAAGATACACCATGTGAGTAGAGCACCTCTTTCAACTTTTTACTTTTGCTCCCAGCCGAGCCTTTGAAGTCCCACAGAGTAACCAAGCCTGACAGAACAACATCTTCAGCTTGATGGCTCCCTTTACCTCTGGTATCCACCATCTACTCCGGGGATTACGACCATGAATCACCTTGCAGTCACAACTCCGTGCAGCAGCCTCAACAATCAAGGTTTGGAACATGGTTCGTTCAGACTCAGTGTCCCCAGCCTCCCTCAGAATTCTGTCGAAGTTTCACCTGACGTGGGAGTTGATGATCTCGCGGACTGGGGCCTCTGTCAGGCATTCCCAGTGCATCCTCACTTTGTTTAGGTGCACCAAACCTCTCCAGCATTCTCTCCCACCACCTGATCCAGCTCACCACCAGGTGGTCTCTTCTCTTCAGCCAAGTATTCAGAACATGTGGCCACAGATGTGATGAAAGAAACACTGTGGTTGAGATTAGAATTGCTAATGATTAAATGCATTAATGAGGGAACAAAAGTGGGGATGCAGAGCTGGCTATTGTGTCCAGCTGCGCAAACAACAACACAAACCCCCATTTCCATCCAACTTCCTCACCAACACCAGATCCCTCACAAACAAAATGGAGGAGCTACAATCAGAGATTTACTACAACCACTTTGTCCAGGAGCGTTGTCTACTGATTGTAACTAAATCCTGGCTCCATCCAAACATCCCTGATGCCTCAATGGAGTTACCTGCCCGGACCCTACATCGCTGGTAAGGGAAGGGTGGTGGGATCTGTGTTTATAATGTCTATAATTCTGCCATAACAGCAGCATTATAGACAGTCACTGCTCACCAGACTTAGAGGCCATGTCCATTCAGTGCAGGCCCTTTTATCTTCACCACCATAATACCAGACATCCTCACCACCAAACTGGACCATGTTCAGATCCACCCTGCCACCTGCTCCTGGATCAAAATCAAAGTCTGACTTGGCCCCCGCTTCTCCTCCCACGGTCACTCAGCACCAGATCCCCTACTGTATGCCCACTGTACACACATATGACTGTACACCAACTCACCCAACCAACATCACCAACAAAGTATGTCGATGACGGCACCGTGGTTAGGCTCATCTCTGATGGAGATGAGACAGTGTACAGGGCGGAGGTAGAGAACTTTCTCCTCTGGTGCTCAGATGATAACTTGAAGTTGAATGTCCTTAAAACAAAAGAACTCATGATGCACTTCAGGAGGCACAGACAGGTCCACTCACTTCTCATTCTAAATGGAGAATGGGTGGAATTTGTCTCCACCTTCAGGTTTCTGGGCACCCACATCTCTGCTGATCTCACCTGGACCCACAACCCTAACACCCTAGTAAGGAAGGCCGAATAGTGGCTGCACTTCCTCTGTGTCCTGAGGAAGAATAACCTGGACTGGAAGCTGGTGCTGGTTTTCTACCGCTCCTCAGTGGAGAGCGTGCTCTCCTACTGCCTGGGTGTTTAGTATACGGGGGCCACTACTTAGAACAGGAAGGCTGCACAGAGGGTAATTAACACCGCCCAGAAAATCATTGGCTGAACTCTGCCACCCTTGGAGGCCATCGACAGATCCTCCAGTCTCAGAAAGACCAGGGACATCACAGGTGAGCCCTTGCACCCTGCCCACCACCTGTTTGACCCACTGCCCTCTGGTCTGCGCCTCAGGTCAATCAGGTTCCACACTTCCAGATTCACAAACAGCTTTTTCCCCTGGGCCATTTGGACTGTTAACAAACACTATCCCCTGCCCACCCACCCCACCAATCTAAACCATGGTCTGAGTAACCCTCATCACTCAGGCCACTCACATACGGATTCTATACTCAGACCAAGTCCTTTTGCACTGCTTCCAAGCACTTTGCTCTCCAATGTGTGCCTTTCTCTTGTTTTGTATATGTTTCTCTAGCTTGTCTATATTCCTTTTGATTGTATATATTCTGTCTGTTTGGTATTAATTCCGGATGTCTTTACTATTTATATATTTTTTTAACTCCTGCACAGTTGGCGTGGAACACCCACAACTTCATTGTACATGTACAATGACAATAAAGGGCTATTCTATTCTATTCTATTCTAAACCTGAAGGCTTTGCCTCCCGTTCTACTTTTAAATCCTAGGAACTACAAGTAAGCCAGCTGACTGCTGCCCAAGTTCTGACTTGTCTTTGTAGTATTTTAAGTTAAATATACGGTTTAAATGACTTGCATATCACTACATTCTGTTTTTATTCACATTTGTGACAGCATCCCAATATTTTTGAAAAAGGGATTCTAGTTCTTTTAAATCAACTATTCCCAGAACTTGCATTGTGGCCTACTGGTGGGATCTGAAGTTAGTGTGGAAGAGCAGTGAGAAATTTTTTACAATAAATAGTTGCATAACAAACTGAATCAGTTAAAACACAAAGAAGCAAACACTTGATCTTTGGCTTATGTAATGATAAAGTTCTGATCAAAGTTTTGGGTGCACCACAAATGATGTTCATAGGCTACAATGGTCTTTAGTTTGGGAATGGCTGTTTTTAAAACATTTAAATTCGCTTTAGGCTATGTTTCTAAGTAGTTTCTCTTTTTTCTTTTTCCAGAAATCTATCTCCAGTACTCACTTAACAGACTAATCAGCATTACTCCTGAGTCCAGGTAAACCCAGGCCTAAAATTGATTCATTTAATTTAGTCATAATATAGTTACACTTTATCATTTTAAAGACTACAGTTCTTTTGTTTAAATTACACCAGATTTACAACTACAATTTCAAAAAAAAGTACAAAATATCAACATTCATGGAATTTGGTAGCCACTGTCAAGCATGTGCTGACTTCCGACCAGTGTTCATTGCTAGAGCTAACTAATCTGAGCTGTGGTCTGCTTGTTAAAAGAGCTTAAATGGGCTGTTTGAAAGCCTTATAAAATAATAAGCAGTGATGTTAGAAATTTACCATGGATAGCCTGTTTATTTTAAATTTCTTAAAATCCTAATCACAAATTGTGTTTGTCTTTTCAGTTTGTTTGATGCCATCTACTCCCTGTTAAAGAATAAGATCCACCGCCTGCCAGTTATTGACCCAGCATCAGGAAACGTCCTCCACATCCTCACTCACAAACGCATACTCAAGTTTCTCCACATTTTTGTAAGGACACACTTCTTGTGCAGCACAGCGTTAACTTAATCCCATAATTTAATTCCAGTTAAGAGACCTGGCTCAAAGAAAAGAAATCTTTATTCTCCTTTATGTTGGTATTTGAAAGGCTTCTTTTTCATAATCTTCTTTTCCCAAATTAATTGTAATTTTCAGGGGCTACAAGTGCCCAGAAATACATCAGATGTGGTTAAAAAAAATCATGGTAAATTACTCTAGACCACTGCTGTGCTTTAATACCTTGACAATCTTTGTGAGTTTTTATTGAACAGCATTGCTCTTGAGATGCAGTGATTTCGCATGCCACATAGTGGACAGAGGTACGTAGCTTCTTTGTGCAACATATGATACAAATCACAGCCTGGATACGTCTGCATGCCCTCAGTATTCTCACAAGATGGCCAATCATCACTGCTTGAAGATGTAATTTCTACTTTTCCATTTTAATTGAAATATGCATTATATTATTTCATGATATTGAAACATTATATAATAATAATAATAATAATAATAATAATGCACAATCGTGAAATCACAATATGTTATCTTTTATTATGTCTTTTCCCTTAAGGGATCTATGATTCCCAGATCCAGGTTTCTTCAAAGGCAAATCTGTGAAGTGCCGATTGGTACCTTTAAACATATTGCAACAGTCCAGGAGTCTGCTTCTGTCTACGATGCTCTGAGCATTTTTGTGGAGAGAAGAGTGTCAGCTCTGCCTGTGGTCAATGAGCAAGGTAGTTTGACATCATGCTAACAACCATCCATCTATCCATCTTCTTCCGCTTATCTGGGGCCGGGTCGCAGGGGCAGCAGCCTAAGCAAAGAAGCCCAGACCTCCCTCTCCCCAGCCACCTCCTCCAGCTTGTCCAGGGGAACACCAAGGCGTTCCCAGGCCAGCTGAGAGATTTAATCTCTCCACCGTGTCCTGGGTCTGCCCCGGGGCTTCCTCCCAGTGGAACATGCCCGGAACACCTCACCCAGGAGGCGCCCAGGAGGAATCCTTATCAGATGCCCGAACCACCTCAACTGGCTCCGATGTGGAGGAGCAGTGGCTCTACTCTGAGCCCCTCCCAGATGGCTGAACCCTATCTCTAAGGGAGAGGCCAACCACACTTTGAAGGAAGCTCATTTCTGCTGCTTGTATCTTGTTCTTTTGGTCACTACCCACAGCTCGTGACCTTAGGTGAGGGTAGGGACGTAGATCGACCGGTAAATTGAGAGTTTTGCTTTTACACTCAGCTCTCTCTTTATGACAACAGACTGGTACAGCATCCACATCACTGCAGCTGCAGCACCAATCTGTCTGTCGATCTCCCGCTCCCTTCTCCCATCACTTGTGAACAAGACCCCTGACCCAGAGTGGTCACTCCACCCTTTTCCGGGTGAGGACCATGGCCTCAGATTTGGAGGCACTAATTCTCATTCCCACTGCTTCACACTCGGCTGTGAACCATTCCAGTGCGAGCTGAAGGCCATCATCTGATGAAGCCAACAGAAACACATCATCTGCAAAAGTGGAGATGAGATTCTGAGACCACCCAAGTGAAAGCCTTCCGCCACTTGGCTACGCCTAGAAATTCTGTGCATAAAAATTACCAAAAGAATCGTGACAAAGGGCCAACCTGGTGGAGTCCATCATTCACTGGGAATGAGTCCGACTTATTGTCGGCTATGCGGACCAAGCTCTTGCAACGGTTGTATAAGGATCGAATGGCCCATAGCAATGGGCCAGACACCTCATACTCCCGAAACACCTCCCACAGGACACCCCTGGGGACACGGTCGAATGCCTTCTCCAAGTCCACAAAAAACATGTAGACTGGTTGGGTAAACTCCCATGCACCCTCAAGTATCCTTGAGAGAATAAAGAACTGGTCCAGTGTTCCACGGCCAGGACGAAAACTGCATTGTTCCTCCTGTATCCGAGGTTCGACTAATGGACGGACTCTCCTTTCCAGCACCCTGGCATTGACTTTCCCTGGGAGGCTGAGGAGTGTGATCCCCTATAGTAGGCCGTAACTCAGTGCAGCGCCTTTGGCAATGAAGGTGCTGAACATGGTCCATTCGGACTCAATGTCCCCAGTCTCCCTCAGAATGCTGTTGAAGCTGTGCCAGAGGTGTGTGTTGAAGATCTCGTGGACCGGGGCCTCTGCCAGGCGTTCCCAGCACACTCTCACTATACGTTTAGGTCTGTCCAGCATCCTCCCCGGCCACTTGATCCAACTCACCAGCAGGTGGTGATCAGTTGACAGCTCAGCTCCTCTCTTTACCTGAGTGTCCAGAACATATGGCCACAGGTCTGGTGATACGATTAAAAAATCGATCATCGACCTGCGGTCTAGGGTGTCCTGGTGCCACATGCACTTATGGACACTCTTATGTTCAAACATGGTGTTCGCTGTGGACAAACTGTGGTTGGCACAGAAGTCCAACAACAAAACACCACTCGGGTTCAGATCCGTGAGGCTGTTCCTCCCAATCACGCCCCACCAGGTCTCACTGTCATTACCCACATGAGCGTTGAAGTCTTCCAGTAGGACAACAGCGTCCCCTGGTGGAGCAAGCACCTCAAGCACCCCACCCAGGCACTCTAAGAAGGCTGAGTACTCTGAACCGTCATGCTAAGTTAATGTTTTTATTCACCTGGAAAATTTGAAGATTGCATGACCATGAGTCATCAGCAGGTAATCACATGCACCTAATTGAATTTTGTAATATATGAAAAATGATACGTTTACATATTTAATTCTTCACCTTTGATTATCGCTCATGGTAGTCTTTATTCTCTTACCAGCATCATGAAAAGCTTTCAGCCCTTGGTTTTGTCATAATACAGATCGCTAAAGCAGATAAGTTTTTTTTTGCTATTTAACAAGTAATGGTCTCAAACTGGTTACTGGAAAAACACTTAGGGTTAGAGGTACAGTAACAGTTACATTTTAGCAACATGTTAATCAAGAAGAGGGGGGAAAAAGATGTTACCCTTTCAAGGCCTTCTGTTATAACATTTTGATGTGCATATGCTGTGTAGGTGAAAATTCCATACAAAGTAGTAGAGGTGAACCTAGCCCTACCACTAACCCTAATCAGAGACCTAGTGGATGCTAAGGGGTTAAGAATAAAATTCTACCAATTGATTTTTGACAAGGCTAACAATAGTGACAACAGTTTGTAAAGCTGCTATCAAGGCAAGCAATAACCATATGAAACCAAAAACTTTCATATTATGAGGAGTCATACAATGAAGGTTTTTGGTTTGTTTGCTACATAATTCATTCATACATAATTCATAATTTAAAAAAACAACAACCCCCCCCCCCAAAAAAAAACAAAAACAAAAAAAACAAAAAACCCTTACCCCATGGCTTTTCTGTGTATGTCCTCTGTAGGTAAAGTGGTGGCACTATACTCCAGATTTGATGCTATTGTAAGTTGCTGGTTTTTTTTTTTCATGTACTACATATGCTAAATAGGACCCACATGTGTTACACTGTATATCTTCACACACAATTTCTAATTAAAATACCATAAATGTATTTTAAAGACAAAATAGAAAAACAGTTCAGAAACCAAAGAGTTAAATAAATTATGTATAAGCAGCTAATCCAGAAATGTCTTTATCTTATGAAAATAAAATCAGTAGCTGCTAACAACATTAAGTAGTGGTATTTTCTTCTGTCCCTAAGAACCTTGCAGCCCAGAAAATCTATAACAACTTAAATATGACCATGCGGGAAGCCATTGCATCCAGATTCTACTGTGTGGAGGGGGTCCTTAAGTGCTACCCTCATGAAACACTGGAGACCATCATCAATCGCATTGCAAAGGCTGAGGTAATACACTGCAGCCTGCAGTGCTGCATAAATAATGCTTGTACACAAACTGCTGGGATACTGCTGGTGGCAATATGAGTCAGAAGTGAGAGCTCTTGACTGTGTAGTCAAAGTTAGTCCAAGCTACCATTAGGTTCAGGTAGATTAGGTAGATGCGCAAACTGAGTACTTAAAAATACAACTTCGATACTTAATGTATTGGGAAGTACTGATGTATCCAGCAGAGTGGAGCTGAAAAAAATGTTATCTTTTGTTTCACCAGGTGCATCGGTTGGTGTTGGTTGACAGTGATGATGTGGTGAGAGGGATTGTGTCTTTATCTGACCTTCTCCAAGCCCTCGTTCTCTCTCCTGCAGGTATTGATGCACTGTACTCCTAAGACCAACCCTTCCATCCAACCCTTACTCTTCTTTGACTAGCCACCCATCTACCTATTTGCCTTGAAATCCTTAAAAGTTTCCTGCTCCTTCTGGTGTTCTATTCCTAAGATTTTCCCTCTTCTGAAGGCAATGGGGATTTTTTTTTCTTTCTGTAAATGGTCCTGGCATCAGTGTTCTAACCCTGCTATACTCCTGCTTCATAATATCTCTTCCTAATTCTTTCAGCTTTCCTTTTCTGACTCCTATCAGGAATAATTGTTCTTATTCACATAACTATCTCCTTGGAAACTACTTCCTTCAAGAGCAATCTATTCTAAAAGAGTTACATGATTGAATGGTCTCCTAAAATCTTTTGCTTCAGCTATCAAATACTGGCAATTGCTGTATCTGTGCCAATTTTTTGTCATGTCACCAAACAGTCAAGCAAATCTTCTGAACTCTCTTCACTTCTGAACTCTTCTTCAAACTCTTAGTTTGACAAATCTGACATCAGTACTCCACATCTTTCCCCAATGCTACTCTTTCCTTTGTTCAACCAGCATCTTCATTCTGTAATTCTTTCTCTGAATCCACTATGCCATCAGCACTTCTTAACCCACAGTTAGGAAGCCTAAACTTAGAAAATGTATTTTTAATTTTCTTTGAACTGGCACAGTTTTACTGTTGGCTGTTGTGATTCTTCTGTTAATTTATCCAACGTTATAAGCTTTTTTATGAGGAGAGTTTGGACCCCTTACAATTATGATGTAATTCACATTTGTTTTGTATTGCTTCCATGAACAATGAAAAAAGAATGTGCTGTCTAAAGCTACAGTATCAGTCAGAAGCTTGGATCTATTCATTTTATGAGGCTTTCCTAATTTTTCTACTATGTACATTGTAAAATAAAACAGAAGACACCAGAACTATGGATTTGCTAATGGTATTGTTGGAGATTACTTCGGGATTCAAGTCAACATTTTTACAGTATGGCTTGCGGAATATTCTGCAGCAACACATCCTGCCATATAGTTTGAGTTAAATGGGTTTTTCAGCAGGTCAATGAGCCAAAACACTCTGGAAGAGGACATTTCTAAGAACGCCTTAAATACTGTTGGAAAAGTTCCAGGTGATAAAGAAGGCTTCTTGAGTGATGAAGCTACTGTGAAGTGATGTTTTATGATTTTTTATTCATCATATAATTTCATATGTCCTATTTCATATTTCTGATGTCTTTAGTTTTGTTCCACACTGTTGAAAATAATAAGAAAATAAATAAAAATTCTTAAATCAGTTATCGTGTCAGAATTTTTCACTAGTGCTGAAGTTATATAGCACTTACGTGCAAAGAAGTATCCTTAGTCATTAATAATGATGATGTTGTGATTGTCATTCCAGTGTTGTACTATTCCCACCTGTCCCTGGCTGTTCGTACCTTTGGATAGTTCTTTATTCCAGGATATCATATAATCTATATGAATGGAGACATCGTGTCTTTAGTATTGTGGGTGTGAAATAAACAAGATTTTGCAGAGAGCATGTCAATTGCCCTTCTAACTGTATATTGTCAGGTCTGCGCTTGGCAGGCCTCGCTGGTGCTGAGATTTCTTCTCGTGAACAAAGCAAGACACTCAGAAAACGATCGCGTTTTTACTTGCACAAGGGAAGCTCCGTCTGCATGTGACTCCAGACGACTTCAAACTTCGCTTCCCCTGGCCATCCTTTTATTCACATTTACACACACAATTACACAGCCCCCACATCGTAACCCCATTTGGTACATCATAAAAAGCTAAGGCACTGTGTATGTATGTGCACGTGTGAATGTGTGTAAGTACGAGCATGTGCATGTGTGTGTGTGTGTGTGTGTGGGTGTGTGCGTGTGTGAGAGAGTGAGTGAGTGAGTGTTTATTCATGACTTCCTGGGTAAACATTCAACGGCATCACCCCCATCACAAGGGTCACCAGACCTTTAACATATACATACACATAGCTTAACCCCTTCACTGGTCCACTTCACATAGGCACTGTACGGTCATAAAGATAAGGCTCTACTTCCTTATAGCTCAGGAACCAGGCCCCTT
>VVHJ01045803.1:0-14247 GCA_015107715.1 Tylochromis polylepis
TTGTTTGTATATATATATATATATATGTGTGTGTGTGTGTGTGTGTGTGTGTATATATATATATATATATATATATATGTATGTGTGTGTGTATATATGTGTGTGTGTGTGTGTATATATATGTGTGTGTGTGTATTTGTGTGTGTGTGTATATATATATATATGTGTGTGTATATATATGTGTGTGTGTATATATGTATATATCTGAATCGAGGAGGAGGCCTAAGGGTACATCTTTTGCCATCTTACAATGCTGTGATTGCAGCCATTCCTCAACTCTCTGTGAATGGTACTCATGGTCTTTGATCAGTGGTTGTTGATCAATGGTCATGACAATTTGCATATTAATGATCAAGGAACAGCCCATTGTTCTTTCAGTGGGCTGGTTTCAGTTATTGTGTAAATGTACTGTTTATAAGGTTGGGGAAACCTGCAGTCAGTTGAGACTGAAGAAGTCACTTGGATGAGTGATGAAACGTTTCTCCCACTGAAAATGTTACATACAGATGAACAGAATCAACCTTTTGGGATATGATCTTTATTATAACTTAAAGGTTTATTTATCATCTTTCAATTCTGGTTTTACTAAGTTATGAAGAAAACAGTCAAGGTAATTTTCACCCCACTGTAAAATATCTGAAATAAAGACATAAACGTAATATCCATGAAGCTCTGAGTTTTCTCCAGCATGTGCTCTATGGCCCGAATCCGTATGATATGATCCACAAGCAAAACTAAAGATTTACGAATGTGTACAGTGATTTGTATGTAACTTAAGGAAATACAGAGCAATTTGATCACATGTAAAACTATTTTACAAATGCATACAGCCAAACTTAAATAAATAGTGATTATTTACGCACAATTTAAGTTCAGCTTCATTAAGAGGAGACAAACTGTTTGGTTGTGTCATGTGAATGCTTGACATATTTCTGATCAAAATAGGATTCCAGTTCATGAGAATATAAATGTCTTTAGTGTCACAAACCCAAATACAACTGAAAGAAAGGAATTTATGTGTAAAAGCGATCCTTTTGAACATAATAACATGATAATGAAATATCTAAGACTTGATTTTCTTCTCTAAGGGAACTCAACAGTTCTAAAATGGAAAACATGACCATTACATTCATTTCTCTGCCCTCAACATAGGTGTAAATGGACAGCAAGGTGCCAGATTAAACACACTTCCTTATTATACTGAAAGTATTTCAAAAAAGTGAAGGCACTGTTGAATAACGCAACTAATTTTATGCTAATTATGTAAAATTAAAAGATCATATTAAATTATTCTTATATTGTCTTTATTGAGAGTTAACCATTTATGTCTTTTCCATGTTTGGCAGAGGATCCACTGCACTCATAGACATGAAATTACTAGAGATTCATCGATCGACCAGCCAGGAAACAGAGCTGAATATCTAGCATTCTCAGCCCTGAATAGTGACTGGTCAGTCAGCCTTGACCGATTATGAACCAGTCCATTACATGCATGTGTACAGCAGTGCAGGCAAATAGTTACTCGGACACTCACAGCTACAGGTTAACATGTTATTAATGTGGTCACAGCTCTTCACTGTGATTGACAGCACAAAGTTTGCCAAAGTAAAATGCAGGGAGACAATGAAAACATCTCTAATGACAAATCTATCAGGCACCTAAATCAACACAGCTAATATGGACATCTTAAAGAAGCTGACAAAAGCAAAGTGGCTAGGAGCTGACATCCAACTACAAGTCTTCAGCCTCAGTGCGAGCAGTCAATATTCATGAGGAAAAACATGGAGAAAATTGAAAAGGAGAAAACGGTCATCTGGTGTTATCTGTTATCTGGTGAAGTTATAAACTCACTGGAAAATTATGTAAGCATCAGAAATGTGTTTTTTTTATAAATCTGTTACACCTCCATTTTTTTCATAAGGTAAAATATGTACGGTAAAGGTAGTTTTACAGCAACAGATTTTACATTAATTATTTGTACCATAAAATTGCAATCATTGCATCTCTACACATTATGTGTGCATAGATTTTTGTTATGAATTTTTAGTTCACTGTGGTCAAAATACACAACTAGGGTATTATTTAGAGCAAACATTACAGTGGGTGACTGAGTGAGGGGCAGTCTGAATGCAGCCAGCATTTTCTCCGCAAGTGAGTAGCTTAAAAGAAGAACAAAACATTTACCCTGTGCATTGCATTTATAACAGTTGTTTTCCTGTAAAAAGTCTCTATAAGGTCTGTTGGCTATATTGCTAAATATGTATAGCTGTTAAACTGGATACAGTTGGTTTGGAGTTGCTAGCATAAAATATAGCATAGCAATCAAAACACTTCTCAGATCAGTGCAGTCCCTAAATGCAGTCAGTTATGGGTAATTTAAAACAGAAAGAAACCTGCATTCATGTGCTTCTGTCTTATTTGTGCAGTTTGGAGCTTGTTCATCTGAGTTTCTTGTGTTTATCTGCTTTTAAGTCAAATGTAGAAACTGAATAACTGCTACAAAGATCGTGTTGAACACATTGCACATCAACTGTCAGGGGGCTGGGTCTGTGACCCAGCATTTTGAGTTTATTTTGTATTTTGATTTTCTTATGTTGGAGTAATGTTAAGTTCTTGTGTTATTATTTATTAGGGCTTAGTTGAGTTTTAGTCTGGTTTATGTTATCTTTCATGTCTTCTCATTTATGAGTTTTTTCCTGTCCTCTGTGTAGTTCTGTCTTGTCCTCTGTGTTTTACTTTTAGCATGCCAGTAGATTCGTCTCCCTTATCCGTTCCCATCCGTCTTTCCTTGTGTTCCATATCTCCCCAGTCTGTCATGTGTTTCATGTCTGTGTCCACGTTGTCAAGCTCGTGTTGTCATGTCTACATCCCATTATTTCCTGTTTTATTTTGAAAGTCTTGTGTTCTCATGTTCAGTGTGTTAAGTTACTTCTTCTGTGGCATTCAGGTTCATTTGTGTCAGCTGTGTTTCCCCAGGTGTTTCCTCTTCCCTCATTACCCTTCTGTGTATTTAAGTCTTCTGTCTTCCTCTGTTCAGTGTTGGGTTGTCTGTTTGTCTTGTGTCATGTCACTCCAGTGCTCATGCTTTGGTTCATGTTTTTGACGTCATAGTTTTGCATGCACCTGTTCAGATTCATGTTCATGTTTTCTTGTCACAGTTTTCATAGTTAATCCTAGTTTATTCCAGTCTAGGTTTTAGTTTAGTTTTTTCCCCAGCTGATTTTGCCTTGTTTTCTGTTTATGGATTCAGCCTAATAAATGGCTAGCTTTTCATTACACTTGGTTTCCTCTCTCCTGTGTCTGCTTCTGGGTCCCCTCCTCCATTAACCTTTTTAACCATACGCTCGTAGCTGTTTGTAGTAGGCTATATAATTGTTTCTGACTTGTTATTAGATTTAATGCAAATGAAAATATTAAGTCTTTGATCTACTGTTCTGAGTTTGGACTTTCAGGTTCTGTTCATGACTTTAAATATTTTCTGTTTGCTTCTTTTTTCTTTATTGTTTATATGTTTTCATTAGTCTGGTTTATAGTTTCTGTTTGTGTTATTTTTTTCCAAATATGATATCAGTTTTCCTTTGTAAAATGTGTGCATATGTCTACATTTCCCCATATTGTTATGGTTTTCACTTCCTATCTTGTTTACATAGTTGTCTCCTGTCCCTTGTTACCAAGCTGTGTCTTGTCCCCCCAAGTTAGCCCTTTGTATTTAAAGCCCTGTCTTTCCTTCATATTTTATCATAGAATTTATTATTCCTCCCTGGCTTCTGCTGCCTTTTCTTTGTGGACTTTGTTTTCCTTTGGACTGCTTTAAGTACTATTTATTGAAGCTTTCAAATTTAAATGTAACCCTACAATTCTATTTTTGAAAATGTCTGATTTAAATTTAATTGTATTCAATTTAATCTGTCTGTGTTCAGCAGTGCATACTCTTACACCTAATTTATGTCTTTAGATTATAAAAGCAATACAAAAAAGTTTTCTTGCTCAACTCTTTTCATGGCTCTGCACATACATCAATCCATAGTGATCAACTTTGTTAGACTGTAATCCTCTTGTTTTGAAGTCAGATTGGAAAATCACAAAAGTTCTATGATATTTAATTCTATAATCATACTTCTTATAGAAATGTATATCTATCATGTGAGTCACTTCATACAAAGCCTTTCAATATAACCCAAAGTTAATGTCATTTTCATTAGAGGAGTAAGAACTCCATTCACATATTGTCTCCCTGCAGGCTATCTCCATGAGGCTATAATGTCATGACACACAGCAAGGGTAATGTCCCTGGCCTTGCTTGTACACTGCATGGTCTGATGCACAAATAGACCACCACAGCACACCTCTTAAAAGGCAGCAGGCATCTGAGTGTGTAATGATGCCAGGGGTGTGAGGCACTTTACAACCAACCCATACCCTCACCCGCAACTGAGATTAATTGCACTTGATTGACTATATCAGTGATGCTTCTGTTTCCTGCCTTCTCATTTGGAACACCCAAGAATTTATTGGAAGACCCATGCTTATTCAATATATATCGAGCCCTTATCAGAGAAGACGCTAATTAAGCTCCATTTCCATGTTTATTTCTCTTTTTCTTCTATTTCAGATATTTGGGCAGAGAGGGAAATAAAATCTATTGTCTGTCATGGCCCTTCCTTGCATATATCATTCCAATCTTTTATGACTTTGTCAGGTTGGTCCTAATGATGTCACACTATTGCTTTTAAGGAAATTTGTGTTTGATATAAAAAAATAAATAATCTACTAATGCTTCTTGGCAATAAATCTTATACCGCTGGAAAGTCTTGAATGGTGAGTTCCGATTTTGCCTATGACAGTTGGATCGTATGGTCAAAGTCTGGAGAAGATGTGGAAAACGCTATGCTAATTGTTGCAGGGTAACAACAATTACCAGGGTAACAGCTTTTGGTGGAGGCAGTGGTATGGGGTCCCCAGATGTCCCAATTTCACACTGGTACCTGATTGCAGCATACATTTGTGGATCTGTGCAAAGCTGGCAGCGTGAAATTTATCTCAAAAGCCCACGTGGGCATGCAACGTGATCTGTGCGTGTCAGGCGATTGGTACACCCATATTAAAGGTTCTGTACATGTATGTTACGTGTAGTTTTAGACATTTGTGTGCACTGGAAGGTTTTTGAAAGAGAAAATTATCCGATTAATGATTTCCTTGATGTTATTAGATGGCCAACTACATTCAAAATCTGAAAGTCAACATGGTACATTTATAGTTATTAAATCCTTGCATGGACAAAAGGAAACAGCTCCCATCTTGTGTAATATATATTAATCTGTTCATCCATGAAATCAGATCAAGGATTATGAGAACCAGTAAATCCAATATTTTTGTGATACATTAACCAGACTATGGGCAATAGTAACAGGAGGCAATTGTAATCCACACAATTCCTTAAAGCAGAAGCAAGAAACAAGAAACACATAAAATATTGTCTTTTATATGTGTTCAAACAATAATAGCCAATATAATATGGACAGAAAGGAACTGACTGTTTATACACACTTAACTTCTGGTGTTAGATCTGAAACTGTTGACTTATTAAATCATCAATGTATTTGAGTAAAATCTACTTTTAACTAAATTCATAGAATTAAAGTCTAGGTACCACTAGAATAGTTGCCAAGTCCCATGTTTAAAACAAAAAGAGGTTATTGCCTTGAATGCACAAGGTTGTTGTGCAAGGTTGAATACGCAACAACCTTATCAAGGTTGTCGAATGCACAATATCCAACATATAAACAAATTCGAAAGTACACCAGGTAATGAGCACTTCACCAGTACATATATCTCTAAAGGTGCTACTGACATGAAATTCTCACCAGATGTTGGTAATAACCCATCCAATCCATACATGCAAAGAAATCAAACCATTATTTTTACGTGAATGACATTAAGTTATGTGTAATAATGAGAAATTACAAAGAAAAAAACACATGATGAAAGGGAGGTGTAAAAAGGCATGGAAAGTCATGACACCAGCTGAAATCTATCAGTAACTAGAAAGCAATCCTGCCACTCGGTGCAAATTAATATCAGCTGATTCACTCCCTACTGATGGCCTATATAAAGGTGTCTCATTACCAAGATGTCACACGAGAAACATCTCATGATGGGTAAAACCAATGCCCAGTGGCTCCCTGCAAGATTTCAGACAGAGGAGTGAAATGAATTATCAGAAGAGATGTCCAAGAGCCCAACACCACTAGTGGAGAACTACAGAAAGACCTGGAATCAGCAGGCACGATTTTTTCAAAGAAAACAATAAGTAACTGACTCAACCGCCATGACCTGTATCCACCACCTTATTCCCCCCTTTCCACGGTTAACACACGTCAGTGCTATATGATTGTGAAAATACTCTGAATGGGTGAGGCAGACTGGTGTGTGAAGCACTTAAACATACAGCTGCTCGGCTATCATGTGACCGAGAGGGGCTCCGCTGGTCGCGTAAACCCACGCACCGCGGGCAATACGCCAGACAGAAACCCCGGCTATGTAGGCTGGAGCACGCTCACTCGCGAGGTCCGACTGGCGCGTAAGCCAGCGAACCCCGAGCAATACGCAAGGGGAACACAGCCTACACAACCACTCAAGCACAGCAGCCAGCTAGTTGTTAGCGAAAAAGAAGGGGCTACAAGAGAAGGGCCAGGGGACAGGCAGCGTCCAGGGAGGCTGCCGAGACAAGCTCCCACAAACGGAAACCAGTGCCGACACACACACACACACACACACGCACACACAGTCAAACAGTATCCCACATAGATACCACCAGTCAACACACACACACGCTCAGTGGAGATCAAACGATCACCAGGTTCGCGTTGGCACAGCTGTTTTATACTAGCTGTAGGGCGTGGCCGGATAGCGGAGTGTCTTAAAGGAAGTTCCACACGCCATGCGCGCAGAGGGCGTCATACCCGTACATATGAATATGTTATGGAATGAAGAGATATGATAGAGAACGAGGAGCCTGAGACACAAAAACAATGATGGTACGCAGACAATCTGACACTGAACAAAGGGAAGCACACACACAATATGAACACACAGGGAAATGAGGAAATGGCATACAGGAGGGAGACACAGCTGAACCTAATTAGACCAGATGAGACAGGGAGGATGCAAAACAGAAAATATTGACGTAGGACACTGGGCTATCAAAGTAAAACAGGAAACACAAGCAACATATGCAGCAACGCAGACTTAACCACTGAGAAATAGAAACATGAAACGTGGGACACGGGAAAGGCACAACGTGGTCATAGGAATTACAAGGAGACATGACTGACAGGGGAGAACAAGAGAACATGGAGCAAAGACAGAACAACCAAGAGACAAGAGGTACTAAAATAATAATGAAAGCAAAAACTATAAATAACTCACAACACAAAACACTGGGGGACCATGATAATAAAGTGCTTTACAAACCTTTACGGCTAACAGCTGGATCTTCGCTTTAGTGCAGCTAGCCAAACAGCGAACAGACACTTGCTGCTAGAGAGACAGAGAGTGAAAGTACACAGTGTATCCTCAGTTTCTTAACATAAACCTCATTGTTGCAGCCAGGGACAGCACAAAAGTGATCCCCTTAAACTAATTTTTAGCTCGAGTGTTTTTATTTTCCTCTGTTGGCTAGTTAGCTAACATGAACTAATGTAAGTCTATTAGACGCAACCGACCAGCCACATGGCTTCACCTTCCGTGCTGCCAGAAGATGGTGCTAAATATTTAAAACTTTAACTTTAAGCACTTATTTCTTAATTCCAGCTTCACAGACAGTGTTGCATCTATGTCAGTTTTTGAGAGGAGGGCTCAGTGGTGTAAATTAACTTTTATATGTGTAGCTTTCATGTCCTCTTTAACCCTAACTTTCCTGGGTGTAATTTTTTATTTTGTTTGTGATACAAGATTATACCCTAAACTTAAAATACATAATCAGGAAAGAAGTTAAATGGTCATTTTTACAATGCAGTATTATCTGGCAATATGTTGCATTGATCAGTCAAAAATGCACAAGTGGAGAGTTCCATTTTTTGACCATGCTAGTGATCATCAGTGTCATGGTTCTGGGTCTGGTGAGCCAGCATTTCTGTTTTTCTGGTTTAACTTATACTGTATGATTTAGGATTATTCATGGTTCTTAGTCGTTTTCTGCTCATGTTATATTTATAGTCCCTAGTCTTTAGGTTTCTATCTCTGTGCCCTTCCTGTGGTCCATGTTTCACATTTCCATGCTTTATGTTCCCTCTGTCTCCCCTGTCAGTCACATCTCCTTGTTTCAGTGTCAAGTCCGCGTCTCTGTGCCTGTCTCATATTTTCAGTTTTGCTTCATCCCCGTCTCATTATGTTTGATCTCTCCTAGCTGTGTTGCCCATGAGTTTATACTTCACTCGTTACTCCCTTGTGTATTTAAGCCCTGTGTTTTCCTCGGCCCGTTGTCACGTCGTCCCTCGTAGCTGTGTGGTTTTCCCATGCTCGTATGTCCCTTGTAACTTCCAGTTTCCTGTTCCCTCTTAGTTCCTAGTTTCAAGTTTTTCAGTTTAGGTTTTGTTTTGTACTGCACTAGTTTTTTACAGCAAAATAAAGCTGCCTTTTTGAGTTCATCCCCATGTGTATCAAGTCCTGCATTTGGGTCCTCGTCCTGCCTGCCACAGCCAGTACATGACAATCGCATTCTGCATTCTGATTTATGTCCTGTTACCATTGGCTATTGGACAAATTCCATCTATTTAAAGTACAAAATTAATATTAACTGTCAGTCAAAGTCTCATGGGCACTGAACCTACAATTATAGTGAGTGAGTCTAGGTTTTAGCAATGCTCACCTACTAAAAGAAATGTGGAGCTAGGAATAGAGCCTATTTCCACAGCTTGAAATTGACATATCTTAATACAAACAAATTACTTACAAGGATCAATGTCAGCAGTCTTAGCAGCAGCTTCCACAGTTTTAATTCATCCTATCAAAAACCCCTTCACTGTTTGAGCCTGTTTTTAACAATTATGACTCACAAAGCTGATGGGTAAAATCTCTCAAACAGAGAATGAAGATGGAGAGGAAACAAACTATTTTACTATATTAGTTAAATGTTCGGTATTAATGTATTTATGTAAAAGCAGCAATGCTAAGGAATCCATGTTTATATGTTCTTTGTCTATATATTCTTTGGAACATCAGCTGGGTGGAAGAGCAGCTGGGTGTGGCCTGTGTGGATCCCTGCCTCCCTTACCCACCTCGGAGCAGGCCTACCATCCTCTCACCTGGGCAATCAATGGAGGGTATTTATGGCCAGCTTCACTGTTGCCTCACCGCCAGTTCGTCAACCCACCTAAGTTGGTAATAGGCTCTAACTCTAGCTCAAGAGCCAAGTTCCTTGTTTTCTTACCTTGTTGTCTTCTCTCCTAGCTCTGCCAGCCTGCTATGCAAATACACCACCACTAGGTTCGCCTTTTGGATTCTGGACACAAACGCTCTCAGGATTCACCATTTTCACGAAACTAGATCTCCCCAACGCTTACCATTTAATCCGCATCCGGGAGGGGGATGAGTGGAAGACTACCTTTAACACACCTCTGGGCCATTTTGAATACTTAGTCATGCTCTTGGGCTCACGAACGCACCAGCAGTATTCCAAGCTTTGATCAGTGATCTACTAAGAGACTTTCTAAAAAGACTTGTATTCGTCTATCTGGATGACATCTTGATCTTTTCCAGGAATAAGGAGAAACACCAAGTTCATGTCTGCGCCATCCTGCAGCGCCTGCTGGAAAATCAACTCTATGTTAAAGCCGAAAAGTGTGAGTTTCACTTCCCCTCAGTGACTTTTCTTGGTTATGTTCTTGCAGGACGGCAGGTGGAGACGGACCCCGCCAAGATCCAAGCTGTGGTGGAATGGCCAACCCTGACATCCTGTAAACACCTCCAACGCTTTCCTGGTTTTGCCAATTTTTGTCACCACTTCATATGAAACTATAGCCAGGTAGCTGCACCCCTCACCACTCTCACCTCCACTAAACGACCATTCCTCTGGACCTCAGAGGCTGAGTCTGCTTTCAAAAGACTAAAACATCTGTTCACCTCAGCTCCTATTCTGGTCTATCCAAATTCCACTAAGCCTTTCGTCATAGAAGTAGACGCTTCAGATTCAGGGATTGGTGCTGTTTTGTCCCAACATTTAGGTCCTAGGGCCAAGTTGCAGACATGCACCTTTTTCTCTCGCAAAATTATGATGCAGGGGCCCGGGAGTTGTTAGCCATAAAACTAGCCCTGGAAGAATGCGCCACCTGTTAGGAGCACAACATCCTTTCACCATTTACACTGACCATAAAAATCTAGTCTATCTCGAGTCTGCTAAACACTTGAATGCTCCCTTGAATGGTCCCTATTCTTTGACCCTTTTAAGTTCTCCATTTCTTACCGACCAGGCACCAAAAACACCAAAGCTGATGCCCTGTCCCACCAGTTCAACTCAGATTCGGAACCACCACAACCTGCCACCATCCTCCCAGCCTCCTGCCATGTGGGTGTCGTCACCTGGGAGATTAATGAGACCATCCACCAGGCTCTGCAGGATGAGCCTGGTCCCCCGGGTTGGCGGTATGTCCCATTGGCAGCCTGGTCTGCGGTTCTGAGGTGGGTCCACACTGCTAAATTCTCATGTCACCCCGGGGTCAGTAGAACCATCTTGCTATTGAGATGCAACTTTTGGTGGAGGACTTTAGAAAAGGATGTAAGGGAGTATGTTACTGCCTGCTCCACCTGCGCCCACAATAAAACCTTGACCCAGCATCCCTCAGGCCTTCTCCAACCCTTAACTATACCTTCACATCCCTGGTCTCACATAGCATTAGACTTTGTCACCAGTTTACCGGCCTCATCTGGGAAATCAGTAATCCTCCGTATCATTGACAGATTCTCCAAGTCAGCTTACTTCGTGGCTCTGGAAAAACTCCCCTCAGCCTCTGTGACAGCCCTGATCATGGTAAACCATGTATTCAGGCTCCATGGAATACCGTCTGAGATCACTTCTGACCAGGGGCCTCAGTTTGTGTCACAGGTATGGAAGTCATTTTGCACAGCCCTCAAGGCCCAGGTAAACCTAAGTTCCGGACACCACCCCCAGACCAACGGCCAGACTGAACACTTGAATCAAGAACTGGAATCCACCCTCCACTGCATTACCGCTCACAACCCGGCTACCTGGACAACGTTCCTCCCCTGGGTGGAGTTTGCACACATTTCCTCCTCTACTGGTCTGTCTCCTTTTGAGGTATCCCTTGGCTATCAACCACCCTTGTTTTTGTTTCGCCACCACACTAGAGTCCCCCCACCAAGCATTATATTGTGTATCATGCCACGCTAAGGTTCAAGGTTTTGTGTCTCCTTGTTTTCCCTGTGTCGTTGTAAATAAAGCTTCATTACTTCAACTATTCTGCCTCTGCACTTCATCCCGCACTTGAGTCTAGTTCTGGTACAGGCCTCTGGCCCACTGTATCTGCTCACTAAAAATTTATTGTATATCAACATCTTTTTGATTCACTTCATCACTTGCCATCACTTCCTAGCATCTTTTTGATGGATCTCAGTGAAACTTTGAGAAATATTTGTAGTCCCCAATAAAGATTTTGATCTTCTGAAGTCATTTTTGTTTTTGTGTTTTTCTGCACCAAGAACTCATCAGAGCAACAAGAACCTTCAAGTTTGTTCTCTGTCTCCTGGAATGCTAGTTGTGAAACTCTGTACATAGCTGTGGCATGCGCTGACTTTGACAGAAAGTCAAGCAGTGACCATAATGCGTCTTAATCTATAAGATCATATGTTTGTACTGGCTATCCTGTGAGGAGCTCTGAGGGGGGAAAAAATGCATCTTGAGTTTTTAAAAAGTATATCTAAATATATCAACAAGAAAATCACAGATGGAATGTGTGACATGGTTAACTGTCAATATCTGCAGGGGGATTAAAAATATTAATGAAATATTAAAGACCCTCTCGTCCTCTCGGCGCTGACCTCTCTGCTACTGCTCTGTCTACCTCTCCCTATCCTGTGCGAGTGGGTGTGTATACTAGGGGAGATAACTTTATGATCTCCTGCTGAATTTCTGAGTTTGTTCATTTCCAAAGAAATGAACAGTCTCTAATTTTACAGTAGTTTCACTTTAATAGAGAGAGAGAAAATGTGAACCAAAAATCCAGAGAAAAACATAATACATAAATTTCACAAGTTAATTTGTATGTCATTGACATGAGTATTTGATTCCTAAGAAAAACCTGACTTAGCACTTGTTGGAGAAACCCTTTTTGGGAAGCACAGCGGCAAAATGTTTCCCGTAGTTGGTCACCAGGTTTGATCAATTCTCACAAGGCATTTTGACCCACTCCTCCTTACTGAAGAGGTGATGCCACTCCTTCGAAGTCAAGAGGTGATGCCATTTTAGTTTCCAAGTTTGGAATTCCAAACTGAGGGCAATTGATGGTCATTTTATATACTGTCAGGGGAGGCCCAGGCAGTGGTTCTGAGCCTCCCCTTCCTTCGCAGACGTTCGACTGGGCATCATCCCAGAGGACCATCGGTGTCGCTTCCCAGAGGGTTTTATGTGTTGTCCTTACATGAGGAGAACACATAAAAGCCACTGGGAAATTATTTTTCATGCAGCTCATTACGACCCTATGGCTGATCACATGGGTTATGATAAAACTCTGGAGCGAATAATGTCCCGCTTTTATTGGCTGGGTATCCGGGCGGATGTGCGCCGATGGCACGTGTCCTACAATATCGCTTTGTATTAGGTCTGGTGGATTATGCAATGCAATATCCTGTAGTAGTGCCACTGTGCACCATTTTTGCAAAGAGTGTGGTGCAGGAGCTGTTTCAGGTCATCTCCCAAGTCAGAATCCCAAAACTGACCAGGGCACATCATTCATGTTTCGTACACTAAAAGAACTGTGTGAACTGCTGGGCATTAAATCAGTTTGGACCAGTGTCTACCACCCTCAGACTGACTGGTGGAGTGGCTGAATAAGACTTTAAATCCATGAATCATAAATTCATTCATGAGGATGAATGCAATTGGTATTCCTGGTTAGACCCTCTGTTGTTTTTACAAGGGAGAGGGAGACAACATGAGTTGGAGAGAACATACATGAAGCAGGAGACTGACAGGGGAGACATTGAATGAAAATGGTGGGGGGCATGGGAACAGAAAAGGGAGACGAAACACAATGACACAGACGACATGACAGACTCGGACAGGAGACGGGATGAGACAGCGACAAAAAAACAATAAATACAAATAACCTCAAACAACAAAAGGGAACTAAAACTCAATACTGAATAATAGAAAACTAAAACATTACAACATAAAGAAATCACGAAAACACAATAAACTCAAAATGCTGGGTTAAATGACCCAGTTAGTTCCAGGTATTATTATATTGTAATAAAAAATACTGGCAACTGCCAATGCTACCCCTTAGCTTCCTAGCAGACACACCTATGGTACAGATTTCCAAATCCTACATGCTTTGTTCTCAAGATATGGCATTCACAAGATTTTCATAATACTTGACCCTGACCTTGAGGTTGAAGTCACTCAGATTCAAACTTGTGCAAGATGTTCAATAGATACACCTATAGTATCAATTTACGTCGCCTTATTCTCGAGTTATCACATTCACAAACTTGGGCGTCCACACTGCCCACCTGCCTGCAGGTTTTACGTCTCCTTTCCATCATGAAGGCTTGCTCTAAAATGTTAAAGAGTTATAAAAAACTGTTTTCACACAGTGCTCTCTCTTTTCAACATCACACATGTTGACTAAGGTGGTCAGTAAGAAAAAATGTATCTGTTACAATGATACTTCATACAAGCTTACCTTCTCCTAATGGTAGCTTGCCTTCTTTCCACACAAAGCAAGGCTCAATAATCTGATCTCAGAGCAGTGAAAGCAAAGCCACTGGCAGCTTGCCTTCAATTCAATTCAATTCAATTCAATTTTATTTATATAGCGCCAAATCACAACAATAGTCGCCTCAAGGCGCTTAATATTTGTACAGTAGATCGTACAATAATAGATACAGAGAAAACCCAACAATCATATGACCCCCTATGATTGTTGGGTTTTCTCTGTATCTATTATTGTACGATCTACTGTACAAATATTAAGCGCCTCGAGGTGACTATTGTTGTGATTTGGCGCTATA
>VVHJ01045804.1:0-19914 GCA_015107715.1 Tylochromis polylepis
ATACTGAAGACATCAAATATATGAAACAAGATATATGGAGTTATGTAGCAAAGAAACAATTGATAAATAACTCTAAATATGTTTTATATTTTAGATCCCTCAAAGTAGCCACCCTTTGCTTTGTTGACAGCACTGCAAACCCTTGGCCCTTTCTCAATGAGCTTCATGATGTAGTCACCTGAAATGGTTTTCACTTCACAGGTGTGCCTTGTCAGGGTTCATTTGTGGAATTTCTTGCCTTCTTAATGGGGTTGGGACTTTCAGTTGTGTTGTGCAGAAGTCAGGTTGGTGCACAGCTGACAGCCCTATTTGACAACTGTTAGAATTCATATTATGGCAAGAACCAATCAGCTAAGTAAAGAGAAACGACAGTCCATCATTACTTTAAGAATTGAAGGTCAGTCTGGAAAACTGCAAAAACTTTGAATGCGACCAAGTGCAGTTGCAAAAACCATCAAGCGCTACGACGAAACTGGGTCACATGAGGACCTGGGGTGGTCCTCATGTAAGCCGGAAGACCAAGAGTCACATCTGCTGCCGAGGATAAATTTATCCGAGTCATCAACCTCAGAAATCGCAAGTTAACAGCATCTCAGATTAGAGCCCAGATAAATGCCACACAGAGTTCCAGTGGCAGATACATCTCTACATCTCTACATCAGCTGTTCAGAGGAGGCTACGCAAATCAGGCCTTTATGGACAAAAAAAAATAAAATAAATAAAGGTCAAAATGGGAGACGCCCCCTAGGGTGGTCGAGAATGACCGAGCTAAGATCCTGTGGGACTTCCAGATACAGACGGACAGTGGCTCCAGCAGATCCCAGGAACAACATCCGAGATCTCTGTCCAGAAGAGTGCAGTCCTAGGAACAGCTAGGACTGCAGGACCCTCAAGCTCCCAGGCCTCTGGTAGAGGACCTGAGCTTGAAGGATAGACCGCCCACAGGGGGGCGAGAGGGGAATGTTTTTTTTTATGTGTATATATGTATATGTATATACAAATGAGATAAGTATATTAATTATCCAGTGATCAAACAAAAATGAGTTTTGTTCAGATTTTGGGTGACAGAAATCGAATGAAATCTTTTTATGAGCTGGGCAGAAAAGATGAGAAACAGGAGGAGAAAGCAAAGTAGCCAAGGATGTGACAGACAGACGAGACAGCAAAAGAGCTACAGGAGAGGTGAAGCAAGGAGCGCATCAGATGGACAGATAAGACCAGAGTTAACAGTTTGTCACAGTTCAAAAGAAGACCTAGTCACACAATAGAAGAAAAGGCCATGAGACCAGAGTTGGACAGTTTTCTCGACTGAACAAAGTACTGGCAACACAGAATCTAGCACATAGGTACATATTAATGTCGAGCATCTTGTTTTTTTCTTAGGGTTTCATACAGAGGTTAGAACTGGTGCTTCACAGCAAAAACAGACACGTTAGGTTAATTGGTGGCGTGTAATCTGAGTGTGAATAGCTGTCTGTCTCTATGTGTTAGCCCTGCTGGTGACCTGTACAAGCAACATCCATCTCTCATGATATGGCAGCTGGGATAGGCTCCAGCCACAACAGGATCCTGAATAGATAAGCATAAAAGAGTGGATGAATGAATAGATGGAAGTTTGGAAAGTCTGTGCATTAGCGAGTGCAAAGACCCAATGGAATGCTATTGTTTTAAAATAATTAATTTGATCATATAATCATTATCTCAGTTGTTTTGAGGATTCTTGGTGACATGTAATGTAGTTTTGGGTTTGTGTGGCCAAGAAGTAAATGTCGGTAGGCAGAGATCAAGGCAATGTTATTGTTCTGGGTTTTTATTTTAAATATTAATGAAATTAATGCTCCTGTAAATGTGTGGTGTATTGGAGAACAGAAAATTTAAAAGTGAGAACTCTGCAAATATTTTGTAGAAATACTAGTACAAGTACAAATTATAAGTACAAAGAACATAACATACTTTAATATTAAATTATGTTAAATTAACTTTAATATAACATTTGAAAAACTAAGGGTGTAATACCAACATATGAAATTTTACATTGTATAATGTTTAATACCATCAAGATTACTACCAAATCCAATATCATTTTGGCTTTTGGTAAACATAAATTGTACTTGTTTTTAGCTGTGGGACAGCAGTTCACATCATTTCAGTAGAAATCCTATTTCAATCTAGCTCCCTGTATTACCATGGGATTCTTAATTAGACAGGGTTAACAAAAGAAGAGCAGCCACCAGGATTCACCCCTCTCTGGCATGTGACACCTCTGAAAGGATGTTCTAACTTGCCAGCCTAGTGGCCATCTCCTGTGATTAATGTGTATGTGTCCAGAGCTTCTTTTGGCAGGGTCTTGTCTGACTTGTCTTGAAAGTTCAATTGTATTCATGGTAATCAGTGCTTAATTCAAATGAGAGCATTAGAATTGCAAATGCTAGTAGATGGTTTATAAGTTCAAGTACAGTGGGGTTAAAAATATCTAGTGGGATCACATGGGTGTAAATGGAGAGGAAGAAAGGAGTAGCAGAAATGTGTATTGTACGATGGGGACACATCAGAAATAGAATAGCATGAACTGGGGGACTATATTGTATCTAGGCAGAACAGCTGGTCGATTTTTCTCCGATTAAGCATAAATATCCTTTGGTCAGAATGAACTCTCAGTCACCAGTCATGTCATCACAGTTCACTTGAAATGCTTGTGCAGATCAACCTGTTAGTACTTAACCACTTTGCAATGTCTCATTTCAAGCACTCTAAACTGTGATAGATAGAAATAGACAATTCCACTTCAGAATTGCCTGTTAATCACTTTGGCATTTTTCTCTCAATGTGCCAAATATTTCTTGGTGTTCAGAATTTTCATTTGCATGCTAATGAAGGTGAAGGGCAGAAGCCACTAATTACAATCCAGTAAAGGCCTGCCTAATGGTCCACTAAAGACATAGCATGGCTGAGCCCATAATTCCATTATGCAAATGCATAGTCAGGAGTGGAAAACCCACAGTCACTGCAAACTGGATCGACTGATGCTGGACTTCTTTGCACTTGGTCAGGATGTAAAACAATATACTTGTCTTTGCAGCTTGTGTGAATAATGGCTAAGGGCATGTTATCACAAAAACAAACAAACCCAACAACACCTAAAAAAGCAAACAAAAAAATAAACACAAAGACAAAATCCCACTCCCCCATACAGCAGCAGTCATTTTCTAAAATGCTGTATTTGGATCAATGACTGTGAGTATAAAATTGGCACAACTGATTTAATATTGTCCTGTTCCACTAACACAAATGTCATGGTCAAAACAAAGAAGCAAATGTAGACGGCACTAACTGAATGAACAAAAATCAAGTCTATATTGTGTGATAAAAAGGAAAACAAAAAGTCTAACACAGACATCTAAAATGAGCACGAGAAGCATGAAAAACATGCATCCTACATTTACACAGAGAATTAAATAACAAGACAAAGCGGGGGAGTAAGCAATAAAAGACAAAAAATAATGGGTGGCAAGGAATCACAAAGGACACAGGCCAAAGACAACAGGTAAAAACTAATGTACATATTCTTGTATCTCTGATAATAATTTGTAACTTTTGTTGTGATTTGGCGTTGTGTAAAAAAAAATGAGTCAAACTGAATTGAATTTGATATTATAATCTAAGCCACTGACTCTGCCTCCAAACTAACCCTCACCTTTAAGGAAGCAATACTTTGTCTGCCCAAATACCGCCTACGCTCCATTCCACCAAACACAAAAACACATACGTACGCCCACAAAAAAAACAAAAAAAACAAACATATCTGATGTCAATTTTGGCAATTTTTCTGGATTTCCCTTTTCTCACTGCAATCTTACTATAGAGCTCAAATGCGTACAAAGAACAAACATCAGCTTCTGTCCGTGAAACTGACATGACTTTCCAAAACTGTGTTAAGTGCCACTGTGTTTCGTGTTTTATCGGCCACACCAATACAATCCTTCCTTACCAAGTTACTGAAAATGAAATTCACATTTTGACACATTTCGATGTGTTTTCGATGATCATGATGCACAACGCACTTAAAATGCAGTTAAACCAAGCATGCGTATGTCAAATCAAACACAATCACAGAGAAAAGGTTTGGTTTGCATTTGTTGGGAACTTAATGATATTGATAATGATATGATATTGCCACTCGTAATGAAATAAGGACAAAGATAATATTGGTGAGATAAAATCTCGTATACTCTAGATACAAAAATATAAATCACCAGTATCACCATTATTAAAAACTACTGATGGAGAAATAATCTTAAAATGCTGGAAAATACTGTAAGAAATAACTGCATTTTCACGATAATTTTTATTGATTGAATCCTTCTGAAAAAAAAGGACTTAATATCAAGGAATAATACAGTAAGAGCATGAACCTTCTCACTTCAGTGCGGAACTTCTTGTTTTTCACAGTAATACTGTGTAAAGTGAATGTCATGTTGTCTAATATTTTCATAAAAACATTATTATACATCCATGTCTACATGCCTGACTTGTTGCCATGTGACTGGCTGATTAGGTATTTTTGGAAAATGAGCAGTTGAACAGGTGTACCTAACAAAGTAGCCCATAAGTATATGTAGATTACATGTAAATCTCCTCATTTTTTCTGCTCAATAGTAATTTTAAATCAAGGTTAGGCAAATTCAGATTGTGTTTAATCCACTTACCACCCACACTTCTTAGACTTCTGACAGTGACTTTTTCCCCTTTCAGAAATGTTCCAACCATTGCTGCCAAGATGCTGCATTGTCACCAGCAAGTCAGGTAAGCAACAGAGCAGTTTTCCTATCCTAGAAATTCAGATAAGATCAGAGAATGCTTCATTTGTAAAGAGGCTTTGGGGTGCAAAGGTGTCAGCCTTGGTGGATTAATTTTAAAGCTGAGGCAATTTGCACTTGTAATTGGTAATGAAGGAGCCATTTGCTTGCACTTTTCAGGGCTTGTTTGCACCACAGCCTGATTTGCATAATTTTATTAGGGAAATAAGCAAAGAAGCTGTGACTGAGTTGCCAACACATGCACAATTTGTCCCTGTGAATCTCTGGTTAGACCAATGAAAAAGAATCAATACTGGTTTTTTTTAAGGTTTGAAACTTTGTTCAACACTGTGCTATCAGCTGTCTCTGGGTATACATGTGTTTATGCTGGACACCCCATAGTCTTACTGTGATCCATGCAGATAGACAGATACATAAAAAGACCAACTTCCCTTTAGCAGTTCTGTCATTGAGAAGTAGTCAAGTGTCTCACTGATTTGCAGCAACCTGTCAATGATCACAGAATCCCTGGGGGAAATACAGCAGCACAGCAGGTGACAGTCATTTAAAATGCTGGCTTGGCTCTGAATCCCTACATCAAAGACGAAGAAATGGGACTAATCTCTATTCAGGTCTTGCTTGTGGCATTCTCTAAGCAGTTATAGAAGGATCACATGGGCCCTCCATACTCCCTTAATGTGTTTTACAAGCCAAAATTATAGTTAAAAACATTCAAAACAACAGTCTGCTGCATGGGCATTCTGCCCTCAATGTAAAAATACCAAGGAGTTCCATCATATACACAAAATATGTGGCAACAGTACTATAATAGAGTACTTATGTTTTCCTCAAGGAGGGATGCAGGGAGCTCTGGCAATTTGTGACAAGGTCCTGTGGTAAGCCACAGAAAACAAAACAGCAAATTACATCATAACTAAAAATAGACTGCATCAGGGAGGTTTGTGGCCATACTGGTTGGGGGAATTAGTGCAGCTATGGACTAGGTTACAGAATTTGTAGAAGCAACATGGACACTGAAAGCTATATGTGGATGTGTGGTATTTGAAAATGGATTACACCAAATAATTCATATAATGCAAAATTAACATTTTTTTAAAAATATTAATATCAAAATGTAGCCTCTGCATCTGGTTCATTTTATGTAGATTTGGTTTCAGGGCTGGATAACAGGGCACATAACCTGCACTGGACTGTATGTAAAAGGTTGGTTTTTCACCTCCTGTACAGTTGTTATGAATGCACAAATTAGTTAAAAAAAAAAAGACCAAAAATAGACTGTAAACATATTAAGAAAGATGTTGACAGATGTGGGCATGATGAGTAATGACTTGCCTTTAGAGCCAAACTCAAGTGGCCTTTAAAGGAACTGCAATTTTTGGGACTTCTCTATTGGCATCATTTTTTAACCATTGGAGCTTACCACCTGACTGGATCGGGCTGCTACAGTAATGACTCACTGGTTTGTGACACAGGGATTCCACTGTACCAGATCAAACAGATTGCAAGAAGCAGAGCCTAAATAAATGAGTAAAAACAAGTTTTTTATGTCAAATATCTGGTCATTTTTTAGTTGGCTGTGGTTATAACCCTAACAACTCTAGTCCAGGCTACTGCCACATATATAATGTAGTCACGTAATGTAATCTGCAATTAAAGAATATTTATATTGTGTGTTTATATTTAACTTTTGATTGACTTGAATACAAAGTGCTGAGAGGGCAGCAAGGATATGTGGTGTCTGACATTTTAGTACATCACAGTGACAGCTACGTACACAATTCCTCTTCAGAGCAGCCTGTTGACAAGTAAATGCACCTGGAGGCACCAATGGAAACTGTGACTGTACTTAACTTTCTAACCTTAGTATGGACTAAAATAGCATAATACGTGGAATAGTAATTATGGCTGGAATCACCAGGGGAGAGATGACTGAGTAGCTAAAGCCAAAAGTCTAAGACCCTGGACATCTGCTTTGAAAGACAAAAGAAAAAATTAAAACTTTTCTTTCCAGTCCATATGGCCAATTAGAAGAGAAATCCTTAGTGAATTTGGCCTTAATTATTTCTCTACCTCTTACAATGAATGGAATCATTTTACCGTAAAGGACTTCTAATCAAGGAAAAAATGTCATATTACAACTACTCATGGAAATTGCGTAGGAAAGTTTTCAAGCGCAGATGTGCTTAAGAACACCTTGCTATAGGCAGGTATAAGAAAAAAACACAAATCCACTTATTGTGAAAGCATCTGTTGGAATGTATTATGACTGAATAAACTCACTGTCAAATGCATCCCCTTTGGGTAGTTTACAAAGCAGCCTCTTGATGTGAATAAATGATTCTGGTTACCGCGATTGAAATCTGTAGAAGAGAAAGGCCTGCAGCGAGCATGCATTTAGTTATTCCTCTATATAACAAGCCAGTGACTTGCTGTAGCTCCTCCAGGACTGTACCATATCAAACACTTCCAAACACTACACACGGGTATGCCTACTCACAGGTTTATGAAGGCATATGCCTGATATTCATAGATTACAAGCATTCTTTCTTATCCACCCTAGCTCTCATGAATTTCATTTTGCTATAGTCTTTATTAACTTATCAGCACTTATTTAGTGTGAAATGCAAAAGTGCCCAGAGAGCTGAGTTTTATGTTACCAGCTGTGCAAACTGAAAGTCTCATACATTTGCCAATTGTTTTGAAGAATCAGAGTTAGAACTAAAATGACTTTTAAATTTATTGCTTTCCAAATCCCTTCTGTGAGAAACCTCAACAAGAACTACCTTCCTTCAACCCCTGTCATTTGTTATATGACGAAAACTGCTCCCCCCCATCCTGTTGTTAGACTGTAATGAAGCTTTTGTCTTTAATTAATTGTAATTTTACCAATACTGCCGGCTGTTTGCCTCTTTCTTTTAAGTCTTTCAGTGTCTTCATGAGATTTCTATCCAAGTATGCTCTTTTCTTTCACAAGTCCTGCTAGTGTCCTTGAATGAGAGCTGCTTGTATGAATGAGCCATGTCATTTAGGAGATAAAGACTGAGAGGAGAGACATTTAACCTCCCGCTCCTCTCGTCTTTTTGCAATCTAACCTCACGCGCTGTAGGTCTCAACTTGCTCAGTCTGAAATGTAATGCTCTGTGCATAGCAATGGCCCCGTCTTCTGATGCTTTTGGCCTATGCAATCCCTCTCAGTCATTCTTCATTACACAAGAGATGGAGAGGCTCATCCTATCCCATATTGCTCTGACTCCTTTACCAGCACCGGTATTTAGATGGTCTCATTTCTCTCGCTTTCACACTGCCTTTCATCCTGAAAAGGTGTTTTAGCTTGGAACACACATCTAAGCTCTTTTATTTTTGTTCTGTAGTAATCAGCTAAAAGAAAAAACAAAACAAAACAGAAGAACCTGTGTGTGCAAGTGTGTGGTTGCATGAGGTCAAACCATGGCAAGATGTTTATTCAAGGGATATGGTGCCATTCAATGTTTCCCTTTTGCTCAACAAATCACAGGAAAAGGTCCACAAAAATGTGTTTGTCTCTCAAAACTCTCTGTTTTTACAGCTGTTTACTGCAAGACTGTGTCTGTGTGATTGACTCAAATTAAAATACTGTCTATGTTTATACTGATGCACTAGCACATAACATCACATGTAATTGCATGGCTTATTTATGTGTTTTGGAGTACAGTGGCCTATATGAAAGACTGTATCAAAGGTCTGTATCAAAGACTATAGTTATATGAATATTTAGGTCATTAGCTATGCTATCAGTGTTTCTTGATTTAAAATTTTAAAAAAAAATCACTCTACACTTCACATTCATTGTTTCTCATGGTTGTTCATGCTGGTAGCACTATATTTCATATGGCAGAATGTTAAGTCATTCACTCCCCATTTGCATAAAGTTGAAGTTTAGGCCACATCCAGTGCAATGTAACATCCCTGAAAACTTGTAAAAAACTTGCAGATGTTGGTCTAAACTAAAGCCAGATTCAGCAACAGCATGCCATATCTTATGCCTCTCTAAAATATTGCAGATACAAGAAAACATGGAATATTGGTTTTGATTTGAAATAATGGGGCAAACAGTCAGTATGAGGTTTGTCCAGACAGGTGCAGCTCAGTATAGAAGAGGGAGAGAACCTGTCACTCATTTATCTTCACTTTCTAATGGCTTGTCTATCAAGAGTTCAGTACTGGGAAGTGAGGTGATACCTTTTAAGAAGAAGAAAAAAAAAAGAAAAAAGCAACAAAAAAAACAAAAAAAAAGAAAGAAAGAAAGAAAGAAAAGCAGACTGTATATAAAAATGGACAAAGCCAAGATGATTTCTCTTATGTTTTCTGGTCTCTGCATTTTGAAGGTCCAGTGTTAGCATTTTGGCCATGTAAACATTTTGGATTCTATGTTTAGGCCAACCAGTGAAATGCTAAGTTGTAAGCTAGCAAGCGTAGTTAGCAAGCTGCATACATAAACTGTATGGGTGCAATGCATTGATACAACTATCTTCTAATTAGTGCTAAGTAACAGACAAATTAAATGCTGGAATAACACTCCAAAAGCAAAACTGAAGCACACATTTTAAACTTCTTGGATGGCCGGCACCACACAGCAAACAAAATTACTTGTCAAATAATTCCACTGAAAATGTTCCAGAAACATGGTCACGAGCTTCAGGTCAGTGACTTGTATCTGGTACAGTGACCATCAAAACAACTACACGCACAACTTTAAGGTCCAGATTATAATCTGTTGTGGACTCGAATGATGGATGAGTCGTCGTTCCTGACTTATTTCTTTGAAGACCGTCACAAACCATTACTCTAACCCATCCAGGCATCAGGAGTAAAAATCTACCAAATCAAACATACAGAGGCATGGAGAAAGAAAGAGAACATGCCAACTCAAACCCAGGATCTTCTTGCTGTGAGGCGACAGTGCTAACCCTCGTGCCACCGTGCTTAGTGGGCTCCATTTTTCAGGTTTTTCTCATCCTCTAAGTGTACCTTAAAACTTTCAAAGCAGCAGCTGCTCCTTATATAGCAAGTTAAGGGATCACCCAAGTAGCAATAGTAATCCGAAAAAGACGCATAAAATTTCATGACAATACAATAATGGGATTTTTCACTACAACCGACCAACCTATATCGTCACCCAAAGAATAATGCTGCTAGAGTGACAAAAAAGAAATTAAAAAGGCTGACATTTACGATAAGAAAACAAGGACAATAATATTAGCTTTCTCATTTAACCATAGCTAATCACTGTATACTGTACAACCATATTTTTTAAAAGAGCAGGGATGCGGCGCAAAATATAAATGAAATGGGACATGATAATTTGTAACTCATCTGTTTTGGCAGCTTTTTGGAAAAAGGGTTGTAAAGCATTAACTTTAATTTTACTCAGCAGATGGTGCTTTCTTTGAAAGACACTTGTTTGTACAAAAATTTTAACTGCTCATGCACTTTGATGTTGTTGTTAAGCAGGAGTCAAAAATGTTACAGAGAATCCATGACCACCCATGCTGATATAAAAACAGACATTTCTAATACTGTTTCAAACACCAAAGTGTTCTGTGGAACTTTAGTTTCTATGAATATGACAGCTCCATACAGAGCATAGTTAGACAACTTTAAATAGAAAAGCACCACTGAATGGAGTGATTCCATGTGAAAGGAAAAAGTGGGTGTTTTGCTTTGATTTGAGACAGCTGTCTTAGGACGTTTTCTGAGATTTCTGTTTTATTTCTGTTTTTCAGCCCTAAATTGTCACCTGAGGTGGAATTAGATGAATTCAAGTGTAATCGGTGATTCAATTTTCAACATAATCTTCTCACAAGCCCCTGAACAAAATGTGAAAATAAAATGCTGGTGACAACCCCTCATACATTTATGCAATAGATCAAATATTAGGGTATTACAACAAGTTGACACATGTGCCGCAACCTCCCTGAAGTCACAACACAATATTCATCTCTTACAGCTATAAATGGATCTGCAAAGTGTCTGTTATTGTTTGATAAGTCCCACCATGAAGAGATTTAGGTGCGCTGTCTGACACTGATGTTGGATTAGAGTTGAACTTGTGCTGGAGTGACTAAATTGCACATCACTTTTTAGCCTGAAACAGTTGAAAAGCTGCAAAAACAAACAAACGAAAAACCAACGTCATGCTCCAGAGCTTTTCACTCAAAATTAACTGCACCTTTTCACATGACTGTCCTCCATCCATATGCATTTTAAAAGTGTGACAGCTGGATTGCAGTTGTTTTAGCTTGCTCAGTTGGACGACTGCTATTTGGAACAGCTTTTTGTTTTTTTTGTTATTCTGGTGCTGGCAGTCAGTGCTGCCTGGTTTGATAAATAACCCTAAAGCGCTTTCCACCCACTTCCCCAATCTAAGAATATGTGCATTTCTGCAGTCCCTTGCTTGCATTTGATAAGACAGTAAGTGGTGAATATTCCTCCCAGTGATGAAGACCATCAGCCCAGTGCGGCTGGTTTTGGGATCAGATACAAAGAGGCCGTGGGAGTTCAGTGGCAGATGGTTTTAAACAAGAACTGGGTGGTAAGCTTTGACTGACAGCTCCTCAGTGCCACCCTCCCCTACAGCTTCTAGTTCTCAGTGATGGCTTAATGGTGTCAACAGGAGAGATAGGGTCCTGACTCTTTTATCTGGACAAAATCTTAGACCCATCACCTTCTCTGTTTGCAGTAATTGCAGGAGCAGTGTGGACTCTGTGGGGGGAAAAAGGCAAAGTAAAAGCCAAATCAAAAGGCTCAGCTTCAATCCACTTGACCGAGTGGGTCAACGGAAATAAATGACTTTCCTTTGACTGCCTGTACATCCATCTCTTCAGTGTCACCACTGTCAAGGACACTGGGGCCTGTCTCTGCTGCACTCCTGCTCTGATAAAATGAAAACAGACTGATTGTTAAGAAAAATGCAGTTGGTATTTCGCATCTGTCACCTTTCTTATCAATGAGAAAGAATCTATCTATAACACGCCGCACTCTCATCACCTCCAGCTGTTGATTACACCAGAGAATAATGCATAAAAGAATGTGCCAGATGTGTGAACACACACACACACCCAAAAAGAAAAAAAAAAAGTGGGATTCCTCCACATTTAGGATCTGTGTTGGCACATCTGTTACTTTCAAGTTCGAGGATCCTTTAGTGTGCACGTGTGTGTCCACAGACAGTGTGGATCCACTCCACTCCCCACCTGAGAAATAGAAGGAAGGAGGAGGTATTGGCACGGGTAGACATGGCAAGTGGCAAAGCAGATGGCTCTCTGCTTACAATCGTTTCCTCTCCCATAATGCTTCAGGAGCACAGCACACGGAGCACATACTACGCTCTGTCTCCCCATGGGAAGAAAGTAGCTACAAGGTGCTCATTTTTAAGGAATGAACAATCCCAAGCACTATGCAGAAGCCAGAATACTAGATATCTGGGTTTCCAGATACCCAGTTCCACTTGTATTTTCTTTTTTTTGAAGCATTTAGAAAAGACACATCAGAAAAAGCAACATTTGCATGTAGCGTTGATGCAGCAGATGATACCTTTCCTTCCTGTTAAGCCACCTACCTCGTTAGCCACCTTGCAGCCGGTGCCAATGAACTGGACGACAAATCCAATTGGAGCTTTTCATGATGTTCCCCTTCTTCCTGGCTCCCCAAGTACTCTATTCTTTTCATTGGCTGCCCAGGCACCAGATGGAGCCCGTCGTCTCTGCTCCACCCCGGGGCTCTTTCTCTCCGTTTGCGTAGGTAGAGCGAGACCTGTTTACACTGCTGCAGCCAATACACACACAGGGATACTTTACCTCCTTCTTTTCATCTCTTTTAAATGCTCTCTTGGTCATATAGTGATCTGTTCTAATTGTTCTGAAATGATGAGAAGGCTATTATGGCCGCTTACTTTAATAAAGGCACATTTTTCTTTATTATTACTTGAGCTGTTTTATGACATTCTTCTTGAATGCAGCAAATACCTCCCCTCTTGTTTGTGTTCATCATAATGCCTCAGAAACTTCCATCCAAGGTTACCTGGTGCTCGATGGCAGAAAAGCTGCAAAACAGAACATTGTTCATTAAAACTGACAGAAAGCTGTGCATTTGCTTTGTGCTTCATACAGCAACAACTCCACAAACAGCAGATGGTGGTCATCTGGTTTGAAAATGTGAAATCATCTGGTGCCCTAGTTCTGCTGGATGCTACAGCATATCAGAGAAACTACCCATCTTGATTCATACCCACATGTTTGTTGCATTTACTATTAAATAACATAAAACAACATGCAATATAAAGAGACTACTCGGATATCAGATATGAACATGCAAAAGAGACTAAAGTATATAAGAAAAAAAAAAACTCTGCACAGTGCAATCTGGATCTTTTCAGATGCTCATCTGGCAGTCTGGCACTCCCTTTCACTGTCTGTAGATGGCAGAGAAGAACACATATCTGAGTTTTGGCCATTACCACACAGCTTATAACTGAACGTAGCTGATTCAATCTCATCCAAAATGCTGGAAATTATAATAAAATGACGAAATTTCTTCAATCTAAGCAGGTATGATCTGAAAAAAGATAAACCCCACAAGGATTTCCACCCTCATTTAAAGCTTCCATCATTCAGTGTAATAGGTAAAAGCCAAAGTACTGCTGAGGACAGCAACCTGCCATCCATCACTATTTTACCAACACTTGTATGATTACACAAGCTGTCATTGACTAACATAAATCAAGAACTAAACCCTTGGGGTTATAGAATAAATCAGCAAACATTAGCAAGGCCTCTCCATTTTTCAGATAATGAAGACAGGTTTATAATCATCTCACATTCAACCCAATATAAAACCCCATGGTAAATAAACCATCGTTTTTCATGCACTCACTAACTTACTTCATGATGTGCCTGAGCTCTAAATAATCGTTCCATGTGTACACATCGATATATTTCACCACAGACAGGTCAAAAGGCATTATCCATGCCTTCTGCTGCAGCTAAGAAGACTAGCTGCTGCAGGTGTTTGTCTGTGTGAGTGGGTGTGCACGGCGCATCTGTGTAGGTGCAAGCCTACATGTGTCTGTGTGTGAAATATAACAGCTTTGACTGGCACAGCACTGCAGCGATGTAATTGGCTTTTGGAGAGAGGTAAACAGGACTGCAGCCACGTGGAGGGCAGCTGAAGATTGACCTTCAGAAAAGGGAACGAAAAGAACGGACCGGTGGCTGCCTTGGGCACAGTGTTGCTCTAGCCATCATCTGACTGCAGCTTTGACACGGTTCCTGTTATTTTATTTTTTTTTCTAGCAGTGGGAAAGCATAGAAGGGTTATGATAATCAGATCGAGCCTTCAGTATCCCCATTACTCATACAGAACACCTTGTAAAGAGGACACCTTCCTCGAGGATGACTGAGTTCCTCATGTGATCAGGGTCATCCATGTTTCTCCCTCTGATAAGGCTGGGCAGCGGCAGTGTCTCTTGGCTGCGGCGGTGCACTCTGGCGCTGGAAGTGTGATTACTACATATCTGCAGAGGTGAAAGCAAGACACCCACTGAGAGCTTCTAAAAGGTGTCGAAAGGAGGGTGATGGTGTTGTACGAGCTTTCAGCCAGGGAATTTTGCCTTCCTAACCAAGGGGAGAGACCTCACTCTCTGTGGCTGCTGGCACACGGATGATGACAGGCTATTTGTTGAACTAATTACTCAGTGCATATTATAATGCAGCTTTATGTGCATCTGTGTTATAAATCAAAATGTTTGGCTTTGCAAACTCTGGAATATTTAAACAGATATTGAGTTGGATTATGTAGTTTTACACCCTCTCTTGTTCTTTCTCATACAAATATACACGGCCCTCCCTCCTTCGCCATCTGCTTGTATATACAGTATTAATGGGAGCCAATAATGGCCCTGTGCTTGGTTTACAGTGGCAGTTAGTGATGGATGGTAGAGAGTTTAATTGGGAATAACGAGGGTGTTATTGGGACATCATTCGCTTACCAGGTGGGTGAAATGGGCACACGCTCCAAGTGCACTCCCTAATGCAGTGGTTCTCATACAAAAGATGAAAGCACGGGTATAAAGTGTTGTTACTGAAAAGGTGACGTTATCACAGTTAAAAAATTTTGCCATCTACATTACCCCTTTTCTTTTCTGTTCTGGACATACATTTGTGATAAATACACAGAGCAGTGTAGTACGCTTGATTAGCTTCAGTTAAGATGGCCGGTCCTGTACACTGACGACTTTGTTCCACTCAATCTTAATTAGCAAGTCGAGATGCTTCCGCAGGTTTGATGAGGTCAAAGTCATTCATTTTCCATCTCAGCGGGGACCTTTCTCACGTCTCCCTTTTGTATTGACACTCGGGGATAATCATATCGGTGACCTCTCTCTCGCTCAGCTATGCCTCTGCCTCTTGCAGAGCAACACAGCGGCTGGTCTCGCCTGAGCTGCGAGGGAATCAACGCCCTCCTCTACTTCTGCTGAAGAGAGACAGAGAGAATCAATCCACTTCAAGGCTTCTGCTGAAAGAAAGGGGCGAGTTAGAGTAAGGGTGTGTTGCCTAATACCACTGCTGACAGATAAAGGTGTTGGTTACAGCAACAATTAACCTGCATCTGTTTTCGTTACCAACACATCAGCCATGACATGCTGATTTCTGGGGTAATAAATGGCGGCTCATAGAGCACAGGTGGACTTGTGAAGAAAGTGTTGCAGCACAAAACACCGAGCCTACATATTATGCAGTAACTAACTTTTCCTTGTGGCTGAAATTGAAACACAGGCAAAGGAAAAAGAGATTCCATCTTAGCTAAAAGAAAAAGTGAATTAATAGCAGACCTTATACACTGCGCATATAATTGTGTAGCATGTGATTTTCCACAGTGTAGTGTAGTCTCATGAAATAATATTTGACTGTGCTAGCCGTATGACACCGCCCATTATCAATATTGTAACTTGTATAAATTTTTAAGTGTCATCTTACAGTATCATTGATACACTGACGCTATGCCTCTACACTCCCTTGATCGTACAATGACGCGAGCCCAATCATGTCTGAGAGCAAGAGCACCATGTCAGCCTCCTACTACAATTTAGTACCTGAAAAGGGAGCTACTTCAATAACTTCCAACAAGGCAAAATAATTTGCAAAATATGTAAGAAAACGGTTTCTGCTAATGGTGGAAACGGCAAACGTTTTTCACCCGAGGGGAAAAAAACAGAAAATAAAAGCAGCTGGTGATGAGAGACTCAGAACTTAACAAATGACTCAATTGAGCATTTTTGGAATGCTCGCTACTTCATATGGCAGGAAGAGCAAATGGTGCATGGCACTTACCGATGCTGTGACATGGCAGTAAAAAGGACTTTAATCAAGTTGTTAAAAAGCTCAACCCCAAAGGTACAACATTCCAGGTGGAAAACATGTTTCAATTTCAGTTTGATTCTGTGGTAATATTGTACAGCTTTTGTACGCAGCTGTTGTGCAGTTTACAAGGTGAAGTGACTAAGCATTAAGCAATTACTTAAAATATTCAGGGAAAACACTACCAGGCTTACTTTTGTGGTTACATTTGTCATATGCTTTGTCACCGTATTGTACTGCGCATTGCACTATAATGCTGGTGTTGCTGGCATCTTGTTGCAATAAGGTCAGATTTTGAATTAGGCAGTCTGTCATCAATGACAGTAGCTAATATAAAAGAAGGATGGAAAATGTCCTTAGTTTACTTACACTTATAAAAGCATGCTGCCAGAAATGACAGATAAAATAGTTTTTGTTCTACATTGTCCTAAAGATCCATCCTTTCTCTTCCACTTATCAGGGTTGCAGAGGTGCTGGAGGTTGTCCCAGCTAACATACACCCTGGACAGGTCGCTAGTCTGTCGCAGGGCTAACAGAGAGACAGACAGCCATTCGCACCTATGGGCAATTGAGAATGACCAATTAATCTATCCCCAATAACTGCATGTCTTTGGACTCTGGGAGGAAGAAACCCACATAAATACAGGAAGAACATGCAAATCCTAAACAGAAAGACCCTGGCCAAAGACCCCTGGAGTAAAACTCAGAACCTTCTTGCTGTGAGGCAACAATACTACCTCCTGTACTACCCATCATAAATATCATTATCACAAATTTCCTTAAAATAATATGATATATTTTGAGGCCATGTTGCCCACCCCTACTAGCGTTTGTGTTTTGTGAACAAAATTGTCTCTAACCACACAATACACTGCATAACATAACAAACAAACTCTAAACAATGTCACATCAGGTAATGTGTGGTGCTGATGACATGACCTTCTACTGTTGAAAATTGTTTAGCGGTCTTTCCCTTCCTGCAATGAAACCAAGATGGTGGCTATTGAAGGTGAGCCGTGTGCAGCACTCCACACGAGTACACTATCTGGCTACTGATGTAGCACTTCATACAGCTGCACATGATTATGTGAAAATAACAAATTAAATTATGGAAGAAAATAATTTGAGACACAGCATATATGTTTGACATTTCTTTTAGTTACTCATTTGTTCGGATGTCGCCGCTCTGTGTCAACTTCTCACTGTCCTGAGATGAGTAGGAAATGATTGATTTCGAGTCTGAATAACACAGCTGGATGTGTGCGAAAGAGAAATATCTACACAGAACTAACTGCACTGCATACTGAACCCCACAACATTGATTTGCCAGTTATTATATCTTGCATTGTCTTTTATGGTTAGGTCTTTACGTTTCTGGGCCATGGCATAGGTTTTTTTTTTCCTTTGGTTTTGTACGTTTGCCTCTGCACACTGCTGCGGCTGATTTCAAATCAGCAATCAAGATGTGACTGAATTGCAGACTTTTAGCTTTAATTCATGGGTTTTAACAAAAATATTGCATTAAGTGTTTAGACAACAGAGGCTTAACAGTAACTGAACAATTGACAAGCAGTTTAATGGCTATGTGTGACCTGTCCTCTCATTATCAAGAAAACTCGACTTTGTATTAAAATGCATTCTTTTTTCCTTGAGCCACAGCGAGTGTCTCAGAAGAAACTATACTGAGAATCTCTGTTATTTTGGCCTGTCTCTTGCTTTTTAATTTAGTGCCCTTTCTGACCTCTTCCTTGTACATTATCGTTTCAACTTTTTAGTTGCATTCGTTCATCCTTTTTTTTTCTTGTGCAGGCTTCTCTCTATAACACTCTTACCACTTTCTCCACTTCACCTTGAGGTAAATATGTTTCCTTATAAAGAAAAATGCAGTATAGCATTATGTGGCAGTATGTGATTGCAGGTAGCGAGCCTGAACCTTGAGAATGATTTTTATTCAGTAGTATATGTATGATGCTAAGAACAAAATTGAGTATGTTTCATATACCAGAAGAATTTTTTGTGTGCATTCATTTTTTGCCCTTTTATATGCACATAACAGTGAAAGGGATCCAGTAACAGCATATAGGATTGTTTCATGTACACAGCTCTGCCTGTCTGAACAGAGAAGCCCACCTTCTATCCAAACAATCTGTTTGCAAGGGACAGCTAATCAGAAGAAGGTGTTTGTGAACTGAGGGGCTGCATTTAGTATGATACAAATGAGAGTTATTTTGATCAGATATTCGTGCACATCTACTAGAGCCTGAAAATAAATATATGGCATTAGAAGTGGGCATATTAGCCCCACTTTAAGGGTAAAATCACCAGTGCAGTGTGGAACTGGAAATGTAATCTGTTTATTTAACCATTAACTTGTATGCAACCGCATCCTTCCTCTAAACGTGGATTTCTTGCTCTGTCAATTTGAAAACAGTACAGTTGCATCCATGAACATCAATGAATCAACATAATTTTGTGGCAAGATACAATTTTGTGGGTATTTAATATTTTAGCAGCTGTAGACTAGCTGGCAGACAATGAACATGGTCCAACAGCTTAGATTTTATGTGTATTCTAAAATCTGCCATGACACTTTGTTGGGAGGCCAGTTTGGACATGCAGTGTCTGGCTACATTTTGCAGTGTTTTACTTCCTTTAGCCTAGAAATAAGCTTTTAATGATGTCTCAGTTTTTTTCCATGTCTTTAGCGATGTCTCAGCAAAATCTATCCTGAAGAACACCATAGCTTTCTTTTATGATGATCTGTGTAGTTATGATCTTTCAAATCTCTACTGTGATGATACCACATAAGAGAAGCCCATTTTGATAAGACTCCAATATGTAGTTTAGTCAGATGTGATAGGTAGGCTTTCAACCACTAATGCCACCATCCCAGTTTCTATTTCTATTAAAACTATACCCCCTTCTCTCAGTTACAGGCACAAACCTGAAGACTATTTTTGTCCCTTTAAGAACTGATGTGTACAGGGAGCACTCAGGAGCTTACTCTTGATGCTTTTTGTCCAGTTTGGTGCAAGGACAGGCAAGTCTCCTGAAAAGCACTTCAAGCAACCTGTTGTCCAGGCTGTGTAGGTTGGAGAATCTTGCTGGAGCTTACCACAATAAAGGCATAACAAAGAGTGCATACTGAAAGTACACTACAAACAACTGCAGGGTGTTTTGAAATAGCATTGTCTAAGGAACTAGATCTTGGCTGCAAGACACTGCATTGTTTGATAGGCATATTGTCTCTTAGTTTTCCTATTTTTTTACTGTGTTGCTATTTTTGCCTTGACTTTGTACAGGGATTTGTATTGGATCCAGCTAATAGGTGAACTGGAGATGTTATAGGATTTGCTAATGTTTGTGGCAGTGTAATGGTGGCAGATCCCCTTCCACTTCTACTGAATGTTGTGGTGTGATGTGTTAATGGTGTGTACTTTTACCTCAGTTGCTAATGTTTGGCTTTGCTGTAGGAAGGTCACAACACACGTGTAACCAAATAGGTGAGTCCTTGTTTGTTACATATTGTGTGTGTCTTTATTGTTTTTAAATTACCCTAAAACTGATTTCAGATTCAAAATACACACACACACACACACACAGAAAAAAATAACATAAAATAAAAAAAACAGAAGCAGCATATGGTTTTGAATGTGAGTACTTACAATAATGACCTATTTCATTTGTCTCTTTCTTTTATTTGA
>VVHJ01045807.1:0-11682 GCA_015107715.1 Tylochromis polylepis
ACACAATATAACAGAGAACCATAATTTCAAGGAAAACTCAAAACAAAACACTGGGTCGGAGACCCAGGACCATGACAAAAACTTTCCTTTTTTCTAAAGCACATAGTTAGGGCTGGATCAGGTGACCCTGAATCCTCCCTTAGTTATGCTGCAATAGGTGTAGGCTGCTGGGGGATTCCCATGATGCACTGAGTATTTCTTCTTCAGTCACCTTTCTCACTCACTATGTGTTAATAGACCTCTCTGCACTGAATCATACTTGTTATTAATCTCTGTCTCTCCTCCACAGCATGTCTTTTATCCTGTCTTCCTTCTCTCACCCCAGCTGGTCACAGCAGATGGCCGTCAGTCCCTGAGCCTGGTTCTGCCAGAGGTTTCTTCCTGTTAAAAAGGAGTTTTTCCTTCCCACTGTCGCCAAAGTGCTTGCTCATAGAGGGTCATATGATTGTTGGGTTTTTCTCTATATTTATTATTGTAGGGTCTACCTTGCAATATAAAGTGCCTTGAGGCGACTGTTGTTATGATTTGGTGCTGTATAAATAAAATTGAATTGAATTGAAAATGACAAGAAAGCTGACAAAGAGAGTTAAAACTGTGTTGAAGAATAAAGGTAGTATTACCAAATATTGAGTTTCACGCTTGTTACAGTTGTATAAATTACATATATCTTATATACTGTATTTCTCTGTATGTTTCAAGAAATCTTCTATTTCAAGTTTTCTAAGCAAAATATGAAGAAATAAGGGGTGGTTCAAGACTTTTGCACAATACTGGAGCTGAAGACTTTTAATCCTTGAACAAAGCAAACCAGCTACGAGGTGAATCATGTATGGTGGAATAAACACCGTCATACACGGGTGGTGGCGCTGTGCATATTTTAAGTTACTCTGCTAACCCAAAATACGCACGAAGAAGACAAGGCGCATGCGCAGTTCAGTGCATCACAAGCGGTTATGTTTACGTCTGTTGAAAACATTTATCACTCTTTGGGTTCTTATTAACGGTAAGTTTTCCGGTTATATTAACTACCTATAACTGGGCTTTCTTATTCAGAAAACATCCTTTATTATACAACACAAGTTAGTTGTCTTATGCTATTATCAAACCACTAGTTAGCAAATCAGCGGCGCTAACTAGTGGGCACATTATTTGCTGCCACACACACAGATGGATGGGATGCTCTCGCGGCCAAGGAAACATCGTCGAATATAAGACAGGCTACGACCACCGGTCTGTTCTCCTCACAGCCCTAAAGATGTTTTGACGCACTGCGGTTGAGACCTCTGGAAGCTGTCGCTTTTTTGATACTGACACTACATATACATTCAGGGTCTTTCACCCTTTTAACCCTTACATTCTGGGTCAAATTTGACAGCTGTAAAAATAAATAAACAAACATAAATGTTATTGTTTTAGTCTGAAATTCGACCATTTTCCCGAAAGTTACACAAAATACGCAAAATGAAAGTTGAATACAAAAATATTGTTGCACATGGTCAAAACTGAGCTGTATCTGTTCAGATGAATTTTAGATCTGAACCTGGAAAACTGTACGTGTCGTGTCTGTGTGTATTTCTTATGGAAGAGTGGTGACAGAGGTGAAGGCAGGAGCGGAGTTTGATTGAACTTTTGCCCAGGTTCCCACAGAGACAGGCACCTGCTGGTCTTTAAAGGATCGTGGAGGACTCTCCAAACAGTGTAATAGTAAAACACCATAAGTGTGCACATAAGGAGTTCAAACATAAGGTGCCTTGAGAGATTGTACCTTGACACAGACACGAGCATGGTGGTAGGTTGATGAGCATTGTTGCAACAGAGCAAGAAGGTTTCTGGTTTAAATCCTGGCTAGGGCTGTTCTGCATAAAGTTTGTATGCTTGACCAGCTCCAGAGGTACCTGGACTGGGTTTACTTCAGGTACTCAAGCTTCCTTCCACAGTCCAAAAATATACATGAGGTAGATAAACTGCTGTATGAATGTGTACTTAAAGTGTGACTTGTAGTTAAAAGAGCTTTGAATGATCAATAAGGCTAGAAAAGTGCTGCATAAGCACGGCTATGTTGCATACCTATGCTGGTACTTATGCTTTGCACCTGCAAGCACAAGTGTGCATAATGTAACAACAAAAAACTTCAAATCCATTTATTCTGAGTTAAATGAGATTAAAGCAGAAATCAAAGAAGGTTTGGGGGGGTCATAAGATTATATTGCCACATGTGCTGCTCTCACAGTGAGTATGAGAAACACTTGTGCAAGACCCACACACGCAGGGTTTCTTACCACTGCTTCCTAGTTTATACTAAGCAAGTTTTATGCTCCAAGTTTTAATGGATTAATGTTGAATTAATATAAGTGGCAGCTATTAGTTTTTTTTTCTGATACAGGTGAGAGGAAAGTGTTTAGTGGTTGTAATAGATATACATAGTTATATAAATAATCCCAGTATATTCAGAATGTTCTTGCCATTTTCATTTTGAATGTATTTATGTTATGTTTTCATGTCATTGGTAACACAGCACGTGATCCTGTGGGGTAGTAAATGATTTTTCTCCAAAACAGAACATCATAAAAGCTACAAGATACACTCCCCCTGCTCTCTGAAACATTAATTGAGGATTAGTCATCCATTTATTATTGTCGCACCGGCTGTTCATACATTTACATAGATCTGTAATTGAAAATGTTTTCGTGCCTCTCTTACCCCTGCATCGTCATACAATACCACATATAATGTAATATCTGAAATAACACAAATAGAAATGAATAAATAAACAGATTATAGATTCACATGATCAAAAAGAGCCTCTAGAGATTATATATAGATGTTCTTGCAAAAGCAAAATGTGTTGGGCATCACCATGCATTCAGATCACAATTCTGATTGCAACAGCTGTCAGACAGGACAAAAAAAAAAAAGTTGTCGTAGCAACAGTTATTATGAGTGAATTTTTGGCCTGGGTCAAAATTGACCTGGCCTAAACTGTAAAGGCACAGAATATGAACATCGTGTGAGGGTTAATGAGATGAAATGATCTAGAAAATAATATTTACACACATTTTTTCACTTTTTACACATTTTGCTTTGGCTGAGGCTTTTGACCTTAAATCGAATGTTGTTTTTATTTATAGCTTTAGTTTCAGAGCCACTTTAGTCAGGATGAACTCTTTTTACTTGAGAAAATTATATTCATTTGCTGTGCCTGAAACTGCTGTGCCAATGTTAACAGGATAGACACCTCAGGGCTGACTGGTTGTTTGCTACACGGATTTTATTTTTTAAATGCACAAAGAAATTCACAGGAGAATGTTCAGTGAGAGACTGAGGTTACCCACATGCCCCACTGAACATCGCCAGTGATCTTGCTGTACAACTCCTCCATCTAAAAGCACAAGTACACACTGCAATAGTTGCACACCCTTAATATCTCGTCCTCTGCGGAGAAAATTACTAAGTCAATATGATAATAGGGCACCTCAATGTCAACTAAATATATTTAATTTTGTGTAATATACTGGAATATTTTTATTTTGTCATATTTTATAACATTGTAATGTATTGTATTGTTTCATTTAGTTTAGTTTGTTACTGTTCTTACTGTCTTGGAGAAACTGTGACCAAATAATTTCCTCTGGGATTAATAAAGTATTCTGATTCAATTGCACTGTACTTCACATAAACCCTCAGTGAATTATCATGACAGCGACTTTGTCCCTGCAGGCCTGCAACACTTGTGTCAGTTAATCGCTGCACACGATGAGCACGGAGCCCGCTAGCCTGGAGAGCCTGCGTGTGCTGTATCGCAGTGATGACTACATCGTGGTGGACAAACACTGGGACATACGCATCGACAGTAAGATGTGGTACGAGAAGAACACCGTACAGGCACAGCTTCGGCACCGTTTCCCTCAGCTGGCTGACCCACGCACCTACTATGGATTTCGGTCAGAATCCCTTTACTTCCTCTGCACTTGCCAAGTGTTCTTGGTAGCAGCAGTAGTCTTATTAATTTCCTTGTCTTTCACCAGGTTCTGTCATCAGTTGGATTTCTCCACAAGTGGAGCTCTTTGTGTTGCCCTGAATAAAGCTGCCGCTGGCCGGGCTTACCGCTGCTTCAAGGACCGCACCGTGACCAAATTCTACCTCGCTCTGGTAAGGGCCGCAAATACAGTGAAACACATGCGATTGTGTGCTGACACTGTAATAAATTTAATGAATTTTTAAGGGGTTTTTGTTTTGTTTTTTTGTAAATTGTGCTGTTAGAGTCCCTAAATCCACAGCATAATTACTGACAAAGATCAAATATTTTGATCTTTTTTAATTTGATAAATAAAAATAGAGTAAAATAAAAAAAATGATTACAGTAAATAATAAAATAAGAGTAAAAGAGATAAGGATCTTTTAAGGATACAGTAAGTCAAATGTCACATTTAAGTTAAAGCTAGTGTAAAGCTGATGAAACGAAGCATGTTTTCTGTGGGGTTTTGACCCCACTAATCTGAGGAGGGAGACAGTTCCAGAGTTTTGGGGCTGCAACTGAGAATGCACAGTGACCCGTATAAGCCAATGGGGAATTCAGAATTTATAAGAAGGTGCTGATCAACAGACCTAAGTGAGTGGCATGGGACATAGAAATGTAAAAGATCTGCTGGATAAATTGTAGCGAGCTCATGTAAGCACTTATATGTGAGGAAGAATATTTTAATATTGATCCTGTACTTCACAGGAAGCCAGTGCAACGATTTAGGAAGACGATCACGCTTCCGCAGTTGCATTTTGAATGAGCTGCAGTCGTGTTATAAGTGTTTTGCAGTAATCCAAGCTAGATGTAATAAAAGCATAAATGACTTTTTCTTGTTCAGAAGTAGAAATAAATTGCTTAACAGCTGCTTTGATCTGTGAGTCTAATTTAAGATCAAACATAACACCAAGGTTGTTTTTTTTCTGAGGCATAAGAAATGATGCCAGCAATCAAGATCTGAAGGGATAGTGGAAAGTGTAACTGCCTGCTGATAAAGAGGATGAATCACTAAAGTTTCAGTTTTATTTTAAGGGAGATGTGAGGCTTGGCAAAAGAAAACAAAAGAGGAAGAAGGCCACGAACCAGCCAGAGTAAGCTTAACTAATAGAACCAAAACTTCCAGGTCAACTAATGATTAATAACCAAGCAAAACTGAAAAAGGACCTGACAAGTACTGCCAGTCCTGACGGAGTTAAGGTAGAGCGGGCAAAGAGAGCGAAAGAGAGCTGACCTTTTCTTCTTTGATGACCAGTCGGCACAACGGGTGAATGAGAGAGGAAAGAGAGCAGGTTAACAAGGATGACAGAAAAGAACAATAACCGGATGATGGATGTGCGGGTGTTCTGAGACACGTGTCAGTGAAAATACACTTTTTGCCTTCCAGATACGTGGGGCGGTCGAAGGAGAGACACACACTGTGGACTTCTCCATCGGCAAGAACTCTACGGAGGGAAAAACACATATGATGTGTGTTGAGGGAACAGAAGGTACTTAAACTTGGCTTGGTTTGAGTGTTGTGAGTGTGAACAATAATGAGTGGAGACACTGACATTTATTCCACCTGGACATCGTGTTGAAAGTAAATCATTAATTTCCAACAGTAGTTTGAATTATTTTCTGTGTGTTCTTTTCTTATGCTTCTCTGGTCAGGTTGTGAGAACCCCAAGCCTTGCCAGACTGAGCTAACAGTGTTAGAATATGGGTTATATGACGGAGACCCTGTTACCAAGGTGCTGCTGCAGCCACTCACTGGTAATTGCATTTGTTTCAAAGGAAAATGAAGATTTCCTTCTTGCAGAGGAAAGCCTAACTTTCATGTAAAGATGGCAATGCCAGGCCTGCTTTTTGTTTGTTTTTTTGTTACCTTAACATTCACTTAGAAAGAAGCAAACACTTCCTAAAAAGTCTCCCTCCCTCTGTCGCTCCATTGTCCTTTTCTCCTCAGGTCGAACCCACCAGTTAAGGGTCCACTGCAGCGCTTTAGGCCACCCTATTGTTGGGGACTTCACCTACAGCTCGGGAACTGACAACGCCCCGTACCGCATGATGCTGCACGCGCACCTCCTCCACATTCCCCTCGAACCTCAGCCCTTGCGCATCACTGCTGGAGACCCTTTTGTCCCAATGGTTGATCCCAAGTGGCTCCCGCAGCGCTCATTACGGACACTAGAGGCCACTGTAGAGGCCCTGATACACCGCAGGGAGGAGGAGGACAGGAAGATTAAAAAGGAAGAGCAAGAGAGGGCAAGAAAAGAAGAGGAGGATGAGAGGAGAAAACGAAGCAAGGATCAGAGCACTGAGGAGGAGAGTGAGGAGCAGAGGAGACAGTGCCAGCAGTGGCTGAGTGAATGGGCTGGAGATTGATTGATTGATTTTCTGTGGGTTTAGCCATCTCCTTGTGCATGTTGAGCATGCATTTTATTTGAGTGCCCACCACTGTTACATTTCAGCTGCATATTAGGAGGTGGATTAGCTCCTTTACGTCCTCACAAACAAGTTAAATTCATGAAGAGGCATGTGTGAGGGTAGTTTATGCTACACTACTGTAATGTCCACAATATACTCACTGCAAGCTGTGAAACAAGTGCCTTGCTCAAGGTCAAGTTAATAAGAGTCTTTTTGTTGTTTTTTTTAACTTTAATGTGCCAACATTATAAGAAATTGACCCTTTTCTGAACTAAAAAAGCTGCTGTTATTTTTTCCCAGAAAAGACTGTTTTTAAACTCGTGTGATTGGTTATTTATGATACAAAGCACTGACATGCATGAAGTCCCACATGAAAACACGTCTCTCTAACATACTGTATCTGTTAAAACTACTCAGCATCCTGCCTGGCACTTTAAAGTTTGTGGGCAGTTTTACAGCTTTATGTCTGTTTTAGTCCAGTACAAAAACCCTTACTCGCCACTTTGTTAGGTACACCCATTCAGTTGCTCATTAATGTAAATATGGAATCAGCCAATCACATGGCAGCAGCTCAGTGCATTTAGGCATGTAAACATGGACAGAAAGACCTGCTGAAGTGCAAACTGAACAGAAACATGATTTAAGTGACTAAGCGTGGCGTGATGTTGGTGTTAGATAGACTGATCTAATCTGCTGGGATTTTCCCACATAGTCATCTCGAGGTTTCACAGAGAATGGTCCAAAAACTGAGGAAATATTCTGTGAGCAGCAGTTCTCTGGTCAAAAATTCCTTGTTGATGTCAGAGAACAGGGATGAGGTGGTGTGGGGGGGATTTTCTTTGTGCACTTTGGGTGCTTTAGTACAAACCCAGCATCTTTTAAACAGCACAGCCTACCTAAATATTGTTGCTGATCATGTCCATCCCTTTATGGCCACAGTGTACCAATCTTCTGATCGTTGGTTGCATCGGGACAACAACCCATATCCGAGAGTTCAGGTTTTTCACTCTACTCAAATGGCCTCCACAGTCACTAAGTCTCAGTCAAATAGTGAACTTTTGCGATGTGGTGGGATGGGAAATACACATCATGGATGTACAGCTGAAAAATCTGCATGTTTGACGCTGCCATATTAGTATGTTTCCAGCTCCTTGTTGAAGCTATGCTGCAAAGAATTAAGGCAACTTTGGAAGCAAAAAAGGGTCCAATCTGGTACTAGCAAGGTGTATCTAACAAAGTGGCCAGTGAGTGTACAGAGCACTGGTGTGCACTGATGTGGTGTACAAAGTGCATCTGTCTGCTATTTTTAATAATGGCATGAAAAATTTATGTTTTTCACACTATTATTCTATAATTTGGGGGGATTTTCCCATTATAATCCCATCAAGTACCCAAAACAATATTTGAATTTTAAACTGGTATATATGATTAAAAACTTGGGATCAACTACATTTATGACTTGGATAAAGAGAAGGGTTTGAACATGCCAATAAAATAAAGTACTTGGCTGCCTGATGTTTTTTTTCCCCCTCACTTCATGTTTGGATCCTGCTGATCAAATATAAAGAAGATTTGTGTAACAGATGAAATAATAAAGTGTAAAAACAATAAGAGCCCAAAGAAATCGGTAACACTGCTGACTGAAATGTTAGATTTGCAAACCAACAAAATTACATCAGTGAAAAAACTGTGTTGTGACTCAAATGTCCTTACACCCCGAGCTGTGGTGTCCTCAGTGGATCAGACTTGTTCTGGTGCGTTCCATGGATCCTGGACTGGATTTTGATCTTGGAAGTTTGGAGGCTGAGTCAACACCTTGTCTTATTTGTCATGTTGCTTGAGCTGCTCATGAGTATTTTTTGCATATAGTTGGGGGTCTGTTACTATTAGGAGTTGTGCTTGGTCTGCAACAGTATTTGGGTAGGTGGTCTGTGTCAAGATTGCTACCATAAAAAAACCCAGGACCCAAGGTTTCCCAGCACAGTGCTGCTGAGGTAATTAAAAACTTCCTTCTTATTAGTCCAACACAATTGTCCATTCAGTTTAAAAAACACATTCTAATCAATGTGTCATGAAATAAGAGATAATGACGGTTATTATTAGGTGCCACTGATGGAAATCCAAAATAAGAAAATATAAAGGCACACCTGGGAGGAAGTGAGTCAGGGATTCTGCAGGAAGATGGTTGGCCTGCACAGCAGTGATTACAGCCCTTTGTCTTTCTTGTTACCTGAGGCTCTTTCTTACATCTCTCAGCTTTATGAGATGTTATCAGTCCAGATTTTCTAAGGACATTTGTGATGTCTGGCTCTTGCAAAGTACATGGCAATGTGTTTTTGTTATCAGTGTCTAGCAATGCTCACATGGAGATGAACTTTGATTGCATTACATTTAATATTCACAAACATGCTAAGTTGGGGGGGAAAAGCTTTAAGTGAAAATAGTTGCAAAGCATTTATGTGAGGCTTAGCTCCACCTAACAGTGACACATCTCTGACTGCCTGAGACAGTTTACTCAAACTAGTTTATATCTAGCTTTCACCTAGTGGACGCAGACAGATGTGTGGTATATGATGGATATGTTTGAAAAGAAAACAAAAGAAGTAAATAAAGTTTGCGTTTAAAAAAAATGTTTTGTGGGGTCACTTCAAAGGATCAGTAAAATACTGCAATGAACAATCGCAAATAAAGGACACTCAGTTCTTCTATACCCTCCCATCCTGCTGTACACACTGGCAGAAGGCTCTATTTGTTGTTTTTTATTTATTTACAGAAATGATAACACAGTTCAGTAACATACGTTTATAAAGTGAAGTGCTAAAGAAAGGTCAGTTAAATCAAACTATAAATTTAACTGACTACACAGAAGAGAGATCTGAATGACGAGAGGAGGGCTGCTGAGATTGTGTAGTAAGAAGGAGGAGATCAAGACGTTCAAGCATTGATAGAGGATCCTCTTCAGTGTCCCTGAAGAGGGCAGCCTCTGGAGTGGAATGGGTGCAGCAGAGGAGGCCAATGATGCAGATGAGTGCATGAGAAGAAGGGTTGGTCTGATTTTCTTGAAGGCCAGTGCAGGGGTTTACTTGGCGGGAGGAATGATGCTGAGGCTGTGTGAGGAAGGAGACTGGTTCAGACTGATTCAGTATTTGTTGTCCAGTGTTGTCTGAGGGAGCTGGTGCAGGAGAGGAGATCAGTGGTGTGGATGGAGGAGAATCCGGGAGGCAGGAGGGACTAATAAAGCTGTGGGAGCTGTACACACACAGGCACACTGCCTGGGGTCAGTGTGTTTGGCATTTGCACCAGTACTGTCTTCTTGCTTAGGGTGTTAACACCTGGCTGTGTCTGCGGCTGGCACACCCAGACTCTATCCAGCCAATGTGGCTCCTTCAAAGCTGAATTAGAAGATGGCTCTGTTTCTGCTGGTCTCAAACAAAGTCTTTTGGCCTGTTGAGTGTCCTCTTCAGGTTCAGATGGAGACACTGTGACACAAACAAAAACACAATGATTCCTTTTCAACAGATTTTTGACTTTTTTCATCACATTTAACATGAAAATGATTCCCTGAAATATTCTCTCACCTTTGGTGCAGGTGCGATCTCTGACTCTCGTCTTCTTTCTACCCTAAAAACAAACACATCAGAATTTTCCTGAGCTGATACAAACTCTCTGCAGTGACTGTTTCATCATTCAGTGCAGTGAAAGGCACATGCATGAACTGTATGTTGGCACTTACATAGTTATCTTTGGTGGACCAATCCGGATGTTCTTTGGCATGATGACATCTTTCTGTTTCTGCCTGGTCAAAATATTTTTTCTGCTCCTCCTTTGAGAGCGAATTCCACTGTGGACAGAAGATCACAAGAACACACTGTCAGCACATATAAATACACAGCCACGCTGCTACTATACATAACTAGAGGACAGCTGGTACACATGCACAAACAAGAGCATAGAACATTAACAGATGCATAAATATATTCAGAGTTACACACTTACTCTCTCTCCCACAGCTGCATTCACAGCTGCACTGCCACTGATGTTCAGCTCAGCTTTGACCTTCGGCCTCTGCTCTTTAAGATACAGCATGAAGGCATTTGGGGGCTTCTTAATGTAAGCCTGGTCTTTACCCTGTTCAGTTTGATGCTTTCTTTTTCTACAGGAATAAAACACAGAGTGAGAGCACGTGTTACCACTGTGTACAACTGTGAGGAAAGTAGTTTCAAAACATGAGTAACGCTGTAAAACTGAATGTAAGGAGGTCATCATTAAAGGAGGCTGATTACAGTCATTCACACACACATCTGCAGATAAATGACAGATACCTGCAGGTCAGTGAGAAAAAGCAGCAGAGAAACTTACTTTGGAGTGCAGCTGTTGGGTGGAGGAGCCGGAAGAACAGTTGCTGTTGTTGTCGCTGGGATGTCGTTTACAGGCAACTGATTCAGTAGATTTTGTGGAGGGAGGGAGAAGGACAAAAATCCATAATACTGACAATTAGTCCAGGATTTCAAAGACTAATAATGATAAACACCACAGAAACATGTAAGCAAAATGGTTTTTCTTTCACTGGCCTGAAGCGTCCAACAGTTTCAAGCACCTTTATCAGTAAAAGTCTAATGACACCTGTCACTACCTCTGAGTGTCTCACCTGTCCCTGGCTATCTGTGCCTGGCTGACTGTACACGTGAGATGGCAGCATGCTGATGGGAGCAACTATACGTGGAGGTTGGTGCTCAGACAGAGGAGGAGCTGATCCCAGGAGGGTGTAGGTAACAGATCCTCCACTCTGACTGTCTGCTGCTGGCTGAGACGGGGCAGTTGGTCCAGCAGGGAAAGCAGGAGGAGGAGGAGGGGAAAAGGGAGCAGGAGGGTTGGATGTTTCCCCCAGAATATCAAGGAAGATATCTTCAATAGTCCAAGGCAGCCCTTCTGACTTCATTCTTTCCTAAATACAATCCAGCTCTTCTCTGAGGTCCATTCTTGGGACAGAGGGTTTATGTGCTGTCTTCTCTGTCTGGGATCCTGTGGCCCATATTCATAGGAATTTGATCCTCTTAGACTGGGACTGACATCTTATACCATACAGAACTAAACTAAGGACAGGTATTATGTGCAAACAGGATGTGACTTACCAGTTAAAGTCAGTTAGTAATTAAAATATGATATTTATTTTATAAAGAAGTCAAATACCAATAAAAGTGCATAATATAATGAATGGGTTTCAGTTGTTCATAAGAAACATTTAAATAGTTCTTATA
>VVHJ01045811.1:0-25375 GCA_015107715.1 Tylochromis polylepis
TTGTGAGACCATATGCTGGTGCGGTTGGCCCTAGGTTCCTCCTAATGCAAGACAATGCTAGACCTCATGTGGCTGGAGTGTGTCAGCAGTTTCTGCACGACAAAGGCATTGATGCTATGGACTGGCCCGCCCGTTCCCCAGACCTGAATTCAATTGAGCACATCTGGGACATCATGTCTTGCTCCATCCACCAATGCCACGTTGCACCACAGATTGTCCAGGAGTTGGCGGATGCTTTAGTCCAGGTCTGTGAGGAGATCCCTCAGGAGACCATCCGCCACCTCATCAGGAGCATGCCCAGGCGTTGTAGGGAGGTCATACAGGCACGTGGAGGCCACGCACACTACTGAGCCTCATTTTGACTTGTTTTAAGGACATTACATCAAAGTTGGATCAATCTGTAGTGTGTTTTTCCACTTCATTTTCAGTGTGACTCCAAATCCAGACCTCTGTGGGTTGCTAAATTTGATTTCCATTGATAATTTTTGTGTGATTTTATTGTCAGCACATTCAACTATGTAAAGAACAAAGTATTTAATAAGAATATTTCATTCATTCAGATCTGGGATGTCTTACTTTTGTGTTCCCTTTATTTTTTTTGAGCAGTGTATTACAAAGCTATTTCTAAGGTTGTGGTACTCTAGCAGACTCATCCAGGTCACAAAAGAACCCAGAAGAACATGTAAAGAACTGCAGGCTTCACTTACCATAGTTAAGCTTTCAAGGTGGAAAAAAGCACTGTTGACCAAAAAGAACATAAAGGTTCATCTACTTGATGGAACCATGAATTCTGTTTTCTACCAGAAAATGCTGAAGGAGAATGTCCGTCCATCAGTTTGTGCTCTGAAGTTCAAGGGTACTTGGGTTATGCACCAGGACAATGGTCTGAAACACACCAGCAAGTTCACCACTGGACGGTTTTGGAGTGGGTTTGTCAAAATCCAGATTTAAATTTGATTCAGATGCATGCGTAAAAACTGACGTTGGAGGGTTTTTCTTAATTTATGAAATCATTATTTAAAAACTATATCTTGTATTTTCTCTGGTTATCTTTGTCTAATATTAAAATGTCTGAATATCTGAAACATGTCAGTGTGGCAAATATGCAATAAATAAATAAATATCAGGAGGTGGGCAAATACTTTTTGACAGCATTGTATATACTAATATGACTTTATGGGTGAATATTTATGTTTTTTACTGGTTTGTATGAATGTAAATTAGAGCACATATTCAAAATATGATGCAACTTTGAAAAAGGCAACATTCACATACTTAGGGTTCTGTACACAGATTTTTACATAGTCAACCATCAAAGACCTATTTTGAACCGGGAAAAAAAACAATTTACAGTACTTGGCTTTCCACTTTATATCAGATGGAATTTGTGCTGACTGGGAGCACCTTTGTTTGACGGTTTACTTAGTTCTGCTGTAATCCCCATCCCTAATTTAAATTCAGTTTTGATATTCATGTTAATATGTGGTATAAAAAGTAGTCACACATCCTTCAAGACATAAAATTAAATCTCTGGGAACAGACTAAAAATAGAACAATAACTTAACTCTAAGTTCTGGTTAATATCTATGAGTTGCTGCATAAAACAACATTAAAACTACGTGCATAATACTATGTAGTAGCAGGAGGTACTTTGGGTTCTAAGTCTTGCAGTGCTGAAGTACGTAGACACCACAACTGCATCATGTCTCACATTAACTTTCTTTGTGCTTTAATGTTGTCTCTCTAGGAATATAGAACTATCAGCCTCAGCATTAAAATCACTGTTTCTGCAGGGAAACCAGGGGTGCTGCCATTCATGTGGATGTTACTTGACAGGCACCACCTACCATAATATTTTTTGCAGACCAAGCAACCCCTCTTGGCAATAGACCCTCCTGTTTGCAGCCTGGCAGTGCCTATTGCCACACTCCAAAAACTGCTCAAGAACAGCTCAAGGAGCATAACTAGTAGCCCAAGGCATTGACCCAGACTCCAAACTCCCCAGATTCCCAATCAAATAGAGCATTTAGTTGGGGTGTTTATGTGTTTTCAGTATTAAACATGAAAATGAAGTAACAAACAACTGATGATAGACAAAGCCTATTTATCTTGATAATTACAACATTTTTATAAAAAAAATAATTCTATCCAGAGTGAAAAAAAGGAGGTACAAATCAAATCAAATCACTTTTATTGTCACATCACATTACTGGTACACTGGTACAGCACATGTGAGTGAAATTCTTATGTGCAAGCTTCACAAGCAAGAGTGGTGTACAAAATACAAGAATCATACTTGTTGTACTGACTGGTTGTATGATTATCTTTTTGTCTTTGTTTCTGTATTTGTTTAGCTTTCCTCATGCTTGAAAAACTCTATTCCTTGTGCCTTTTTCTTTCATTAACTGCACCAGACCCTAGATGGCAAGCTAGAGCTGTGTATTTAATTCAGTGACACCAATGAATGAAACCCAAGTACATCTATAAAGACATTGAGTCAAAGCACATTATTTAAATTGAGCTTTGCATTTACATTTACATTCATCACACAAGATTATAGCATTGTAAATTGTAAAATTCAGTGAAAGGCAAATTGTGAGCATTGAATTACAAGAGTTTAAAAGACTAACTTTATAATAATAACGAGTTATTCCAAATACTCATGAGCCATATTGGGTAGTGCATCTTTTTTAAGAACATTTTTAATTCTCAGGAAATTGTATCGGGTACACATAGCTTTGGGCTGTTGAACCAAAACTTAAAATGTAACAGAAACAAGAACATTACTTTTATTGCTATATTAATGAGCTATATTATTTATCTTAATCAGTAAAAAGTAGCAATATTATTGATTCAAAAAAGTATCTTACATCCTTTAGAAATGTATATATCTAGTTACTGCCAGGAAAAGCAATGACTAATTCAATATTTTTTCTCTTCACCAGGTACTTGAGTCAAAGGACAACAAACCTGAAATTGTCCTCACAATTGTGGAATCCGGGCACTTGCTGGTCTTGCAGGGACAAGAAAGCTTGGTAAGTAGAGTAGGTTACTGTTTTTTGTTTTTCCATAGATTTCTCTGTGTGCACACAACACACAACAAAGATTAAACATTAGTTTTTAGATCTCGGTACACCATAAATTTTGTGGTGTGGTTAGTGTGATGGGTATCTTTTTTTATTTATCAACTTTTTATTTTGATTCACTTCATAATTGGTTGAAATAATGTTTGAATTTTGACTTAATCCTTTAGGGAAAAAAATGAAGTAAGACCTTGGTTGTGTTCAAATAGTGTTTTATCTGGAAGATTTCTTATCACAGATTAAAATATACTAAATGAGAGGAAATGTAATCTGCTTGTGTTGTTTGCATGTTTAAATATGCTAGTCCTTGTTTAGCAATCATTATGTTTATTGTGGTGTAGCTTTTTATCAAATTATGCTAATCAAAAAATGATTACACTTACAGTTCTTGGCATTATAGTTGTTTGTATTACATCACAGCTTATTTATTTGTTGTTTGTCCTGCCCCAACATTATTGCAACACAATATAACATTCATCTGTTATTAGCCATCCACTTTGTTAGGCACACATGTTCAACATGTTAACACAAATGTCTAATCAGCGAATCACATTGTAGCAACTCACTGCATTTAGGCATGTGACGGTCAATCAATAGTCAATGGTCTAAACCTGCAGAAGTTCAAGCCACACATCAGAATGGGGAAGAAAGGGGATTTAAGTTACTTTGGTGTTAGATGGGTTGGCCTGAGTATTTAAGAAACTGCTGCTAGGATTTCCTAAGATGACCATCTCTAAGACTTGCAGAAAATGGTCTGCAAAAGAGGAAATATCTAGTTAGTGACAGTTCTCTGGACATAAATGCCAACCAAAGTGTGCTGAAAAGTGTGGATCCATCCTGCTATGCATCAACAGTCCATGGTGGTGGTGGTGTTATGGTTTGGGGGATATTTTCTTGGGACACTTTGGATTCCTTACTACCAACTGAGCACTGTGGACATGGTCAGCAACAATACTGACCATATCTGTCCCTTTTATGACTACAGTGTACCTACATAAATCTTCTGGTGGCTGCTTCCAGCATGATAACATTTGCAACGGTCAGATAGTCTCGAACTGGTTTCTTGAACATGACATTGAGTTTACTGTACTCAAATGGAGTCCATAATCACAAGATCTAAATCTAATAGAGGAATTTGGGGATGTGGTAGAATAGTAGATTCACATCTTGGATGTCCAGCTGACAAATATTCAGACTCTGTGTGATGCTATCGTGTCAGTATGGAACAAAATCTCAGATTTTTGGACCAAATAAGGTCCAATATGCACTTTTTTGCATATTACACCTTAATGAATATAATGGGCCATGAAAAAAGGGTCCAATCCAGTACTGGCAAGCAGTAATGAAGTGGTTGGTTAGCATATGTACATATTTCTACATACATTGCCATATATGTATAATACTTTGTTTTTATCAAGTTTTTTTTTTTTTTAATGAACAAGGATCAAAATGTTTACATAAAATAGTAGATGTAGTATATATGTCATTCTAAATAAACTTTAAGCATAATAATAAGAGAAAATGTGTGGAATTTTCTCTGCAGATTTTTTGAGATCTCAGAAAGTAATCTGTTTTCCAGACAAAAGGTTTCAATGAAGGCCATATGAAATATTCTGTTGAAGAGCTTGACATTTCTGTCCAAATGTGAAGGGATTTGACTGACTTGTTTTGGATGCATCAAGCCAAATATCACTCTGAGCTTCTAAATGCAAGTTCAAAATGACCTTAATAATGTTCCTATACTATTACTAATAGTCTAAAACAAACTAAAGGCTTTTTATCATTTAAAAAAAAAAAGTATTTTCTTCAAGTTCTCCTTTAATATAACAAAGAGTGCAGTTGGTCGATAAACACTTTATTTTATTAAAACCTGATGCCCAAGAATTTGTTTTTGGAATAACTATATAATTAATTATTTGGATCTCCAACAAAAAGGAAGGAACACAAAACTAACATGCCTGTCTTAATTATAATCACACAGTTTTTTTTTTTTTTTCTGGGAATAGATTTTTCATTGCAGCCAGACATTTGAGGGTGATAGGTCTCTTGTGCTTTATATTGCTTGCCATGTGTGATTTTACATAATGCAGAATGATGGCGTTATAGGACTACAGAGCGCTTGCTCCTTAATATAGTGCAGTTGTTCTAAGTCAGCTTTACTTGACTAACCTACATTGTTATTTTTAAAGTTAAAGCAAATGTATTCTTACAGTTTTTAAGTGATTCCTAATACCAGGCTAATGTTTCCTTATAGCATGTTTACTTGCATTTGTGAAAAAGCTTAACAAGAGCGTCAAAGCGGAAGCTTTAGGGTTATTGAGCAAATAGAGACCCCTGCAGACAGTTTTTGGTAGCAATTTTTTTAACAGGTTTATTAAACTGTAATGCTCTTTTTTGTACTTTGGATTTTCTAAATAATTGAAGCATTTGGCTACAAAATAAGAGTCTTTCACATTCTTGTATTAATGTATATTATTCTTTATATATTAACATGTCAAAATGATCAAACTGTTTTATGCCTTTGCTGCTAAAGGTCTTTGTTCTCTTATCTTTTCTCAGGATACAATTCCTTTGCTGTGTGGCTCAGATTCTATTAAAGTACACCAGAAATCTGATAATCTGATGATTCGATTTATTGTGAAGGTGAGTGGTGAGATGCATTTCAATCCCACAGAATTTATCTCAACATCCATGGCAATACCTTAACTCCCTTACAAGCTCAAGACCATTACATTCACAAAACCATAGCAAATTAAAAGGGAATACTGACAAAGCAACAGATTTTAATTATTAGGTGTTTGGGTTTTTTTGCCTGTGATGGCTGCCTTGTTCTTTTGTTGCTTGAAGATTATATTTAGTGTCTAAATACCTGAGCTTGTTTTCCACAGATTGTGTTTTTCTTGGCACAGTTTAGACTGACAGATACAGACTGAGTGTATTTGTGGATTACTGCAGGGTGAGAGCCGCATGATAAGGATGCAGTTTGATGGATGCAGCATGGCAGAGGCTGTAAATGAGTGCTCAAGAGCTGTGGAAAAACTGATGGAGTACATACCTGTCACCACTCAGGATTACGCCCCACCACAACCTAATCAGCCCCCCGCTGCGGTCCCTGCACCAGCAGTACAGGTTGCCCAGCTTATATTTCATTAAATACAATTTCAACATCAAAAACAGAACTAGTGTGTGCCCATGCCCCTGAGATGTCCACAACATAGATAATAATATGTGACTTTACAGTGTCAAAGTGTCTTTTTTTCTGGGATAGTCTTTTATGGAACTGGAAAAGGAGTAGCCTTTATTGTGTAAATTTAACAAGTATATCAGCATAATGTAAATTGCCATAATTAAAGTTATCACTTAGGCATTACTCTGTGCGTTTTAAATAGTGGTATCACAAGGGTGTAGTCAGCTTCATCTGCATAAAAAACCCAGATTGTACTCACTAGATGGTGCTATTGACAATACTGTCTTATTCTTAGAGGTCACACTGCAACTACAGTTTGTGACATAGACTATGAAATATACATCAATCATTAGCCAATCACAGTAAAAGATAAGGTTTAGAATACAGCACCTAAAACACATTCATATACTATAATGCAGCAAAGGATATTAAATAATTTATGAATTCAACAGTTTAAAATGCACAACCCTTAAGCCCTGATAAAAGAACTTCTTGATACTGCCTTTAACATTGAAATTGCTGATTATGAAAACAAACAAGTATGTATAAAACAAAAAACCTGCTCTGAAAACTTTTCAGCAGTTGCAAGTTAAACGCTATACTAAACATACTGACATACTGTAGGGGTGAGACTATGGTAGTTTTTCTTTATCATTCATACTCATTGTCCTTCATAGCAATAAGCCAGTCATCATTTCTTTATTTATTTTTAAATTTGAAAACATTCATAACATATGACTAACTGCAAACCAAATTCTTCTGCTTCTGGTCTTCAGAGCATTGAACATGAAGGACTGGGAAAGGAATGGACTCCACCATGGGGTTGAATTTGACCTTTAGAAAACAGACAGAATGAAGGAGCTGAGATGAAAGGATTTTGAGGGGTGGAAAACTTTCAATTAGTAATAAGGCCATTGATTGGTCTCTTAACCCTGTGGTGTCAAGCAGTGCATATCAAATCTTCTTTTCTTCTTTTGCGTTTCATCATGTGCCAGCAGACCTGTCAGGAAAAAGCTGTGGGAATTAAACCTGAGGTTGTCCGAGGAACTGTGTCCATCAAACGTCTTACCCAGGTATTGATTGTGACGTAAGAGGCAGTGAATCTAAATGCTATTACAATGAAGCATCAACTATGCAACATGTTAACTGTAATTTTGCAGTAAGCTTAATTTGGAAATGCAATTTTTTAATGATTGTTGTGTGGCTTTTCTTTTAAATTGTAAAGGCTGGCACAGGGTAATCAATCAGTTGTTTTTTATTTTACTTAAATATTTTCTGGACCTCCCACAGCACTGCTTGGGAGACACTGCTGTGACTCTACCTCGAGTATATCAACACAGTTCTTTTGGACAAGGTGACTTAGAGCATATCCTGCGTGTTTGTCTGCTGGATCCCACCTTTTATGGATTTGTAGAGAAGGTGGAAGGGGAGCTGAGGAAACTGGTTGAAGAGTAAAGAATCTTAACAACAGCTCAAGGCAGAAAGGTCAAGTTTGTGTGTGTGTGTGTGTGTGTGTGTGTTCGTGTTTTTTTTCTTTCTTTTCTTTGTTTGTGTAGGCACTGCCCGTTGGTGGAGGAGTGTTTTTTTGCTTTGGTGCCAGTGTTCTTTGAAATTATATTACACATTAGTTGTTATGTTACATGGGCCAAAGAGGGTGCTTTGAATATCATTAAATTTGGTGATTAAAGAACTTGCAAAACAAACAAGAATTTGTTTTTACATTTTTTTATTTAAAAAAAAGAAAAAAAACTATTGGTCTCACTTATATGTTTGATCGTGGCTATGTACTCTGGTCCCTCGTTCCCACCTTAATGCAGGTCCATTTCCACTGCACCACACATGGATACATTGTATTGAAAGAGGAGTCATGCAGCTACAGCAGTGAATTTTGCTATGCCAGCTTCCAAGTGATCCCACAATATTAAAGCTTCACTGAGTAAAACAAACTGCCCTCCATATATCTATTTAAGAATACATATTGCATAGGATTATAGCCATGCTATACAGTTAAAGAGAGGAACAAAATAAAAATCAATTAATGAAATTGGGAATTATAAAAAAAATATTTTTTTACACCTTTCCTATCATTTGAACACTCATACTTCAACATATACAAGACACCTAAGTTACTCTGGAAAGAAAATAAAAATAATACATATATTATTTTTGTTAAGATAGTTAAACACACAGTAGTCATTTTCTGTAAGCACTCTCATTTAAATTTAAATACTGCCAGTCATTGAAGTCATTGCTTCAGACATTGAAGCCCTTGCTTCACAATAAAAGTTCTGTTAAAAGTAGACATCTTGTCACAAATCAAATATAGTTAAATGACCATGATATGCTGTACAAATTTTCAAGAATAAAACATATATATATATATATATATATATATATATATCTATGCGCGCGCGAGGATGACTCCATAAAAAAGGTAATTTTGGATGCAAAAAAGCCACACGAGGGATAACAACAGAAAATGTCTATTCTGAGTATCCTATTGCGTTGTAATTATCTTGCATGCATTGTACATGATATGTAATACAAAAGGGATCACCTCATTTGAGGACATGATAAAATCAATAAAGGAGACATCAACAGCACATTAAAAATGTGTACACCTTTGTGGTGGTTTTAGTCATTATTCTTCATCCTGAAATCTCCACTTAAGACTGAATAAGGCATGCTTAAGACAGCCATTATGTTCTTTTTGTTGCCAGTGTTATGCTGATATTGTTTCTCATAAAATGAGACAAGATATGCTTTTTTCAAAACTGCCCAGAGCTCCATCCACCTCTGACACCTTCATGTAGTCAAAAAAATGCAGTTTAGCCATCTCATCTGTGGAGAGAAATTCAAGAGAAGGCGTGACTATGGATAATCCTCACAGTGGGTTCTATATTTAGCCCCAATCCTCTACAACAGTGTCTTACTTGAGTAAATTGCTTATTTCGTATTCCTCTGGCGAATGTTTTTGTCCTTGTGGTTGTTTGTTGAATTTGTTTTCCTAGGAAAGAAGCACTTACAATTTAGTGGCCTAAAGGTAATGGGCATTCAGATCACAGTATCCCCATATGAATTATATTTGTAGCAATAAAGATACTTGTTTACTTACATTTGCCCAACTGGTTCATCATCTTTGAGGGGTTGAGGAGAGAAGAAGGCAAAAATGGCACAGATGTTAGATGCGAGATAAAAACAAACAAAAAAACCTGGCATGTTTCTTCATAGTGCTATAGTAAAAAAAAAAATGTTAAAAGTTTAGAAAATCTTCTAAACAGTTAACAAATATTTTGCAGGAAGACAGCTAAAAAGCATTTATGACAGAATCATGCACTGATAAGAAACTCAGAGTTAAATATGGGCATCACCTGCTTAACAGTTTGAATTTCATACACATGTATATGCTTTGTGTAAAACAGAAAACGGTTGCAAAATAGGTAGCTTCTTACATTAAAAGTGTTTGTGGACATAAATGCGTGCTTGGTGTAAATCAATGAGTGAGAAAAGAGGAGCTGTTTGGTTTGCTTTTGGAAAATGGTCAGCAATGACATAATTGGAGTAGCAGAACTGAAATGTGAATTAAAACCAAGGAATTGCCCCTTAAAGAGCATCTTTAACACCCAACACTGTAAACGTAACCTCACACGCCATCTGAATCTCAGGGGGTTCCTGTTCATTTCAGGCTGAGCATATGTGTAGGAGGATTGCAGATGGCTCACTTAAAGCCATCTTTTAATTACACTCAGCGATTTCATAGTGATTTTGAAGGGGCCTGGTACATGAGCATGATAGTGTAGCTGATATGGCAAAAAGAAAAATCATGCGCCTCCTTAAACCTCTCTCTCAGCATATAGAGAATCCATTCCAAGCAGCAGAACATAAACTTTATGGCAATATATATTTTTGTAAAATCATTTTCTTAGTGTGTCAGTCATACAAAATTGTCATTCTTATTGTAAGGCAGTACAATAAAAACATAGTAAAGTACACCACATTGTAACAATAAAAAATACCAAAAGAAGAGGAACTCGTGAAAAATAATTTGGGTTGAGTGAAAAGTTAGTTCCACAGCCTTGGGGTTGGTGCTTTGCATTCAGATGAAATGTGTTAACAGGTAAGTAGCCAGTCACAGTGAGATATTTTCCATGCAGTTATAAGTCTGAGATTAGCAGCATTAGCAACATTCCATGGCATTAAAATGGAGCAAATTATGGCAGTTCTAATGTTAGACAACAAACATGGTTCTGGGAGTACTTAAAGGAGGAACAGCTGCCAGCATATAACAGTTTTCACACCTCATATGTATACACAACAAAAGCTATGTTTACTATTACAGCTTTGCAAGCACAAATGCAATAACAAATGACAGATTTTTACTGTGTGAGATTATTACTTGAACACGGATAATCATGGTAGCACATCAAGTCTGTTGAAGTGGAAGTAGAAGTGTCATTTTTAAACCTAAGAAAATAGATGTGGGTGCAAGTTTCATAGCACCACATTTGTTTCGGAACATAAAGTGAGCTGTTATTTAGCAAATAATCACACAGCAAAATCTGTAATTTTAGCAACTGGTTTTGAAACATAGGATAGAAATGTCAGCCTGCATCAGAGCCTTTGGCTGTGTGGTGAAAAAGTGTTCAAACAGCTAAGCCATCAAGAGACCAGACTTCATAATGCACACAGACAGGGGCCAAAACCTGTCTGTGTGCAACCTCCGGGAATATGGGATGCTAAAAGGAGATTTTAGAAAAGGCTGTGCATCATGATCTGGAAGTCCTCATTCCTGATTTGAATGGCATAAACATGGCAAATATAATCTACCTTAATCGCTTCATTTTTCCAGTAGATGAAACCAAACTAGAGGCTGTGCACAGAGCTTACTTAGACTTGTGGTTTAGTTATGTATCTGTTATGTGCTATGAGTTTGTACTTTAGGAAAATACAAAATATTGTAATTACTAAGCACAATATAACAAATTCTGGTTTGTTAAAAAAAATAAACTCCTAATAATATCTCATTTTAAAACATTTGGTAATTTTATATGCGCAACTGAGACACAAAAAGTATTCATAAACACATCAACAAATGCTATTTTGGACCCCATCTACAGATTAATGCATAAGCCTGTCACACGACACTTCCTATGTGACTTTGTGGTCACAGAATCAAGACTTTGAAAAACACTTTAATATACATAAATTTAATCAAGTTGGCTTATTTTCTAACTATTGCTTGCACATTTTATTTGGTAAATCTAATTTTGTTCATACTATGTCGATAGAAAGTAGGATGTACCCAGAAGCAATATTTGTTTAGTCTGTGTGTGACATAGAACTGGTGTACGCAGCTGGATTGATTCTCATAAGCAGGGCAACTATTGAGGCACTAATTTTTTTTTCTTGTGTTCTTGCTGTATTTAAAAATGAAAAGAAGACAAATCTACACAAGTAGAGGTCAGACAGAACCCGTGGTGACTGAAGATGCCTTTGAGCTTTGTAGACTTTGTCATTTTGACAAATTATTATCAAGCAGTTCTGCCTGTCAGCTGAAACAAGGGAAACTTTTTTTTTCCATTTCATATTATCGTATTTATGGGGTACTAGATGTACTAATATTTTTTTTTCTCCCCCCCCCCATTTCTGTACTTACTTGAGCTACGTACATATATTAACTGTGGTTCTGAATTCAGTTTTCCACACCAGACATACACATAATACTTGTTTGTTTCATAATACATGATTCAAGCTTGGGTATATATAAATTATTTAGATATGCTTGTAATGTGCATTGTATGATTACAATCTGGGCTTTTACTTTGATTACAAATGGTGGCTCTTTACAGACATATAAAACTGATTCAATATCCATTAAAACACAGAATTTGTGCCTGTGGAATTGATAAGCCTAATGGAAATGGGAATGAATAAGACTTTCTTTCTTTATTTTTTATCTTTTAATTTTACCATGACTTGTGTAAGTTCAACTTCACTGAATGTGGTAATATTTCAAAAATATTTCATCAAGCATCATGATATTTTTGGATGGACTGTAGGCTTGTAAAAACATTCAAAATGACAGAAAAAAAATTTCATGCAGGATCTCTCACTTACCACCCATTTAGATTATGTTGCCATTTGGAAAGAAGGGGGAAGGGGACAAGAATTAACCAGTTAAGATATATTGTGGGACTGATATGGGTTGATAACCTTACATGTTTATGAATTCTTGTATTCTGCCTTCACAAGCAAATGTTTGGTTACTATTGCCATGAGAACAGTACACTAATAGCCAACTAGCTGAAGTGAGTTGTGCCCCCCCGCCACCCTCTGTTGTTTACATGCCATATTTTCATGTACCAACTTAATATAATCCTTATATGTTCTTCCATTCTCCGTTTGTTACACCACCCAAGAGCAAGGAGGCAAATCAGCTGGCCACTCTAGATCTCGTCTGGCAGCAAATGCGATGTCATGTTTGAAAGTCTCCTTGTTCCAGTAACTTAGAATTGGGTGCAATCATTTGTCGATGACTTTTGACCCTAATGCAATTGTCCTTTTGGAAAAGGAAATTTTGAATTTCTTAAAATATATGGGAAAATTTTACTGATCTTCTAAAGCATTCTAATATTTTTAAAGCAAAAACACAAATGTCTCACAGGTTTTAAATTGCAAAGTTGCACTGTGAACATAAATAATGTGATATCTATATTAATAGTTACTTATGAGTTCTTACTGCCACTAATAAAGGAAATATTGTCTTACCATCGATAATGTCGTCTGGCCTCTTGCGTTTCTCATACACAACGATGATGACTACTAGGATTATAATTTCTGCCAGAACACCCAGAAAAGGCCAAAGCGGTGCAAGATGGCTGCGGACTCGAAGTATTGTAGTCTGAGCAGTATTTCCAATTGCATTAGTGGCATTGCATTCATATATTCCAGGATCCGTGTTAATATCCAGGTTTAGTATGTTGAGCTCTGTGTAATTGTCCCTATTGGTGATGAAGATTCGCCCAGTCGAGTTGTCAAGCTCCTGCATTGAAACATAATGACCATTTAATTTAACTGAACTCCAAGCATCTCCAGAAACTTATCTATCACGCATATGTTGTACCTTTACATATTTGCATTTATATTATTTATATTGAATTTCTCATCGTTCTTAAACCTGTCGGTCTGTTTCTCAGTCAATCTTACTCTTACTCAACCTCAAAAAATACACAATATATAGCGGTGCCAGTTTAGCTCAGTGGGTGGACAGGCAACCACACACTCCATGGCTGAAGCGCAGCGGCCCGGGTTTAAATCCAACCCGTGGCCCTTTGCTGCATCTCCTTCCCCTCTCTCTGTCCAAAAAATGCCCCCAAAATGTATAATGTAAAAAAAAAAAGAAAAAAGCATTATATATATACATATATATATATATATACCATTGGGGATTTTCCATCCATCTTATGCCATGTCCAGGTGGGATGTGGGTAACCGACAGACTTGCAGTAAAGCGTTGCATTTTCCCCCTCATTTTTGTTTTCACTTCGCTTGTGGCCAGTGATGTCCGGTTTTGCTGAAAAGGTCATATAAATTAAAAAAATACTGAAGTAAGACAGTCAATGCAAGATTTAAACTTCTACCAGATGGCATGAATGAGGACTACACAGATTCATTTTTGGGGTATTTAGAGGCTAGTATACAGTAGGATTAGATTAATTCTCTCAGTTTCTTCTGAAATAATCCAGGACCATATTTGGAAAAAAGTCATCCATCACTTTGGATTTTACATTTCAAGCTTGCATTTTTCTCCTTAAGTACCAGTTCATCTGGTATGCTAAGGTAATTGGTTATCTGCACTACATTTGCCAGTTCACTTTTTTGATTACCCCCCCCATACACAACTTTGGCATGCAATCAAAACCTAGTGGATTTGATTTTTTATGATTAAAAATGTTGGTTAGACAATGGAAAAATGATTTTTTATTTTTTTTTGCCTACTACAAATAGTATCTCAAACCCTTTCAGCCTAAATATGGAAACAAACTAACCACCTGTGACTCTTCAGCTTGGCAAACAGAGTAATAAAATAAACCCTATGTGCAAAATAGCATTTCACTTAGTAGAATAGAGGTTTGCAAAGAAATATAGCTTTTATTAAGAAGTGCCATTTTTGATGTTTAGTTATTTTGTAAGCATGTATTCTACTCCTGAACACGCATTAGAGAATATCACATTGGAAAAGATAAAAAGCAGTAGGATATAATTCATAAAGGAACAGGGTTATCAGTATGATATGATTGCCTCCAGATGTTTCCATTCAAAATAACTCTTCAGTGAATTCCACAAAAAAAAAACTGTGCAAATTGGCTCTGACTAATGAATTAACTGATAATGAAAATTAAACAGGGGTTATGAGCTTAATAAATTCAGGCATATGCCATAAAGCACTGCAACACATGCCAAGTCATACTCATATATAAAAGGAAGTCTTTCAAAAAGGTGAAACATGAACTGTCCTTTTAACTCTCCACAGCATCAAGAAAATAGCTGTTCCTGATTTTTTTCACTAATCCTCAAAAATTACAATGATTCCTTCCATGCAATTAAGCAGGATAAGAGAGGCCTGGAGTGAGCATTTTTCAGCTGCGCATGGATGGAGCAGGAGGGGTCTGAGCTCTTCTGTGACATCATCCCACTCTAATTATGGCGCACACGTGCTCCCTGAGCAGGGGAGTGGTTATGCTCATTTGTGCCTTATCCTGACTGTATTATGTCAGTGACTGACAGCACAGAGACAGCCCTCGGAGTGGTGCTAAAACAGACAGAAACCTCCATTTCACACTCCTGACTGTGATTATTAATCTCAGTGTGCTAGACAGAGGTAACACATGAATGTGAGAGGTCTGTGTTAGAAAGAGCAAGGTTAAAAATTTTAAACTTGGTCAGGATAGTAGATGTTAAATAGTTTTAAATCTTTCTTCAGTTCACTTTCTAATTATAATTTTGCCTACAGCACAGATTGTGACTTTGATTTCTGCATTCTCAATTTCTCTTGAGGAAAGGGATCAGTATTCAAATTAAGACATTTTATAGGAGAAATGTGCTTAGAATTTACTGAAATATGTGAAATATGAGGTACCAAATATGTATCTGTGGTAAGCTTAGTGTCACAGACAATAAACTCTACTCCTGCCACAGAGATGGCTGGGACCGGATTCAGAGCCTTAATCCTACAACATCACAGAACCCTCCATCTGTTGCCTCTGAGCTGAGTCCTGCAAGGATGAGTGTGCCAAGGACACTGTAGGCGAGGGATCTCAGTGAACTGCTGCCAGTAGTGCAGTGCAAAGCTGGCTTGCTTAACAGTGGGCTTGCTACCTGGGTCACAAAAGATCTCAAACACCTCTAGAAAAATGACAAAAACAGTTAAGAACTGAAAAAAAAAAAATCTTTATTTATATCCAGCAATGGTACTCACACTGGACACCAAAATGTTTGGCTATTTAAAATATATTTTACATTCAGAATATCTGAAAATTGAATGGACAAAATAATAATAATCATATGGTGAATTCTTTTCATCATATGATGAATTCTTTTCATCAGCCCACTGATTTTTCTTCCAGGACAGATAGCAAGCTTCAAAAGTCAGAGGCCTGCAGTCCAGTGATGGCTAGGACATTTCAGTTTGAATAGTGATGTGTCCCATCATCTCACGATCCAGTGAAAGCAGAACATACACGGTCATCATCCATGTTATGCAATCAGGCAGCGCTTTAAGACAGACACAGAGTAAGAGGCAGGGCATGCTCAGTATGCACCATAGCCATGCCACAGCAAATTGGCTTAAGCACTACACACAGGCAAGCTTCTCTTGAAGAAGGTTTCACTTGCCCTTACTCAATCCCTTATTTAAGTTGATGGCTTCACTGTCAGCTTGAATGAAAGCAACACAGTTGTTCTCTGGTTAGCTTTCCTGCTGTTACATCAAATGGCCTAGTTCATTTTCACAATTTTCTCTATTGTTAATTCCACCCAAAAAAGCCCCCAAAACAAACCAAAAAAATATATCATATTAACCAGTTTGTATAGTAAACTGTATATAAGGATGCCTCCAAGTGGGCTTTGTGATTTGCATGTTTTGGAGAGCATGTGCAGTGCCTGTCCATTTTGCTAGAGTGTTGTCTCAGTGAAAGCCAAGACTGACAGCAGCCTCAGGAATACTCCCTGTCATCATGACTGCACTGGATGAATGCAAACACCTTTGTCAACAAGGGCTATCTTTACAGAGCTGTAGGTGGTTAATGTTTTCAAGTTACTTTCACTTCCCCAACTCTCAATGCAAAACCACAGATGTCATTACCATGTCATCATGCAGCGAGCTAAAATATCAGTGCTTTCTCAAAATCTGAATACACCAGGGAGAAAGTCAGCTAACATTATTCAATCATATTATGTTTGCTAACATCAAGCAATTTTATTCTTGTCTTATTGTAATTTTTGTATTGTTGACTTGTTTTATGACATGTAGAAATCATACCTTTTACTTCAATCGTAGCATTGGCATTTGGTGCCGTGTCAAATGTGTAAACACACATGTATTCCCCAGAATCGTCAGCACGTGGCTTGTTGATTCTGCAACAAAAATATAACAAAGCTAATCATTCCACACCACCAGTCACTTACACTTTAAGCAGTCAAGTAATGTAAAGTAATTCCAGGTTAACTTTAATAATTAGTTTACTGAACTGCAGCAGAAGGCCACTGGAGACAAATGTTGGCATTATGCTGTTATATTACAGAACAGCAGCTCTGCATACTGCAGAGAAGGGCACCATAGGCATTTTAGCTGTACTCTTCAGTGTATCACTGATGTAATGTGACAAGGAAGTGACCAATTGGTCTTATCTTGTGGCTAGAGAGAGTCTGTGGTATGTCTTACGGGGCGACACTAGCTTTGTGCTCCAATGATTATACTGTGTGACAACAGGAAGCAAGAACTAGTTGGTACTTCAGGCTATAATAAAGGTTTCACTTTTTCATTTCTAAATGAATGCGTACATATCATTTAAGATTGATTTAAGGCAGTGATAAGCTTTAAATGGGAAGTCAGAAATTAATTTCAACCCAAGTTTCAATAAGCAATTGTAAAAATTCTATATTTGAAAAGAACCACATACAGAAGTCTGAAGTACTTGGATTCTGAAGTTAAATTGAGAATAATTAATACTGTCTCCTTGTATTTTTGAGCAAGACTGTATGTACAATTTAATTTTAACGTAGTTGCTGTCTCTCCTTTGTCTACAGAAACTCACCACAAACACTCACACTGACTGTTTATTGAAAGACAGGAAACGTCACTACACTGTGGTCTACAATTTCTGAAACTCTGTACAATGGTCACTTTTCAGGCTTAGACCTAATTAGCGTAAGGCTTTTTCTTTGCAAGGTGCTGCTCTCCAAGCACTGCTCAAGTCCCCTACAGAGACAAATATGACAATGCAAAATTAACTTGGCACTGTTTTTACTGGAATAATAACCTCCAGGTTACATGAATCATTTAGATAATTTGTGGATGAATTCTCATTTACTTTACATTACCAAAATCACTTTATGTCATTACTTATTCTCTCCTACACTGCACGTCCGACTTGGAACAAGGAGGAAAATCTTTGTGTCACCTGTATATTGTGTCCTTGTGTTCCGTCCGTGTGTTGGCGATCTCCTGTCCATTTTTCATCCAGAAGCTTTGCTTGTGGCGTGTATGGGCAGTGGTGAGGTTACACTGCAGGATAACTTGTTTACTAGCGGCGTCTGCTGTTAAGATGGTCTGATCAGAGGCATTGATCTTTGGTTCTGGAAGACAGAGAGTCAAACCTTATCCCAGAACATAAGGCTCAAATCTGTTTCTATCCTTCCTCCCATGCTCTACTTGCTGTAGGCTGTATTCTGTTTTTATATGATCTGTGTAGGAGGGTGTCTATGAAGTGAAGTTCACATAACAAATAAACAAAAAGCATAATAGGACATGAAACCACCAGGATGCTCTGCGTATAATATTAATCTTCTGTATAGCAATTATCCACAGTACTATCTGAATGTTTCATTTGTCTGCAGCAATAAAATTAAGGCTTAACTGATCTACCAAGGTAAAATATGAATTGTGACTCTCACACTGTGTTCTACTAACATGGACACGTTTTAACGGACATCTGCCGTAAGGTTAATTATAAAGCTGGATGGTGTACCACCCAAATTCCTGATTAAACTATCACCAACTTGTCTGAAAACATCATCACATTATATGTGCCTGAGGATCAGGGTCCTCATTCATAACCATCATGCAATCACAAAACATAACTTGTGCATGGCACTTATTAACGAAAAGCTTAGACTGAAAGAACACACTTAATCACAGAAAAAAAAAAATTCAGATTAATCATCGACAGTGAGTGTGCTTAGGCCAGTAGTGTTATAAACTGTTTGTGCTTCATGATTAACCTATACTTAAACTATGGCTTGTCTTTTCCTAGTGGTAACCCTGAGTATGACTGTTGTTTTAAGAGTTGTTGCAGCTATTAGGCTCTTAAACTTTGCTGTGCTTGTAACCTCACCCATATTCACTGGAAAAATATATACATAATTATATGGTTTACATTAACCATATATGGTTAATTATGGAAGTGTAACATATGACATGAGGCCACATTTTTCAGTTAATTGTGATCTACAGTCTTACAAATGAGGCATCTGAGATAATAATTTACATAAGAGAACAGACCTTTTGAGCTGAATGTATACGTAAATGTTTAAATAGCTAACCACACTGGTTACCAAACAATACCAGGGTCAATTCCTCAAGGACAATCAGGGAAGGTGTCATCTGAGAGTGAGGTGCCCTTTGCTCTGCCTTGAGTAGTGAGCAAGAAGCTTCCTCTCCACTGCCCCTCCTCCTCCTCCAGGCCTGGCCAACCATGGCAACAATGGAGCCCCCGAGGGGAGGAGCAGAGAGGAGAAGCATCATAATCCTACTACTGGCTGCTTCTGCAAGGCCACTAGCAAGGCAAAAGGAGAGAGGGGAAAGAAGGGCTACTGAGACTAGCAATTGACTTCTGTTAGCATTTGTGGCACCCTCTTCCTGTAATCCTGTATACTCAGTAGCTAAGGGGAAATCGCTCCCCTCCCCCCTTAACTCTCCCTCTCCCCCACCAAACAGAGCCACATGAACTATTAATAGTATGTTCGAGTCATGCGTACAAACGCACAACATGAGGTACATAAATTAACATTTAGCAAACACGGCACAATGGTCCACGGGCAATTTAACAAGAGGTTGTTTGTAGGACACCTTGTCACAACTTAAAATCTGGTAACTACTGGATAATATATTGTCATACCAGAATGTAACCAAATATGAAACGTGTCTCTAAACGAGTTATGATATCATGAAACCTGGTCTTTTCCTCTGGCAGCTACTCTAATACAGTGCTACCTTGAGGTTGATGGTTAGATCCAACTGACTGACTGACACTTGACAGTTTTGTTTGAATTTCAAGTAGAGTTGGACTCTATTACAGTTTGCCAAGATTTATTAAATCAAATAATCTAAACAGCTTAGACATACTAATCAACTTAGCAATGGGTGTGTCAAAGGGAACATTATATCATTTTAAAAGGCAGGGCAGGCCTCACATAACTTCTTTGTGGCACTTTAAAAGTCCACTGTCAAGGAAAACCACATTGTGAGCATGTGGTTGAGCTAAATGCTCTGAAGAACTCAACAACAACAATAATAATAATAATAATAATAATAATAATAATAATAATAATAATAGTATTTATCTTATTTAGAACACATCTGTTTTTCTTTGCGATTCATACCATTACGACAATTAGGATGCTACCTTGCTTTCTGGGTGTACAGTATGTCTGTGCACAAAATCCAGTGAGATTTGTTGTGTGTAGTTAGCTTAAGTGATACTCCACACAAGCTCTATGCGAAGCGATCTGAGTATGAAACACTCAACCCTTGAAATGCTATGGAAGATTTATGTTTTGTTTTTTTGTTTTGTTACAGAAAAAAAAACTGTGGTATTTGAATTGGTTGTGGTCAAAATTATAAAAATAAAAAAGTATTTTTATGCTGGAAAGAAAAAGAAACATCTAGAATAATCTCTCAAGCTACTCCAGCAGAGTAATTCCTTTATAATGCAAAACTGATGTATTTAGCCATATTTTGGTTATTTTTGTAATTTTACAGATGCAGATCTCTCTCCAGATATTCTGATATTTTTCCCAACGTGAAAATCTTCACTATTGGATTTGGTTGTAAGTAACATGAATTACAGTGTAAGTTAGAGTTAAAGAACAACATTTTGGGAAATATACTCATTCGCTTTCGCATTGAAAATCAAATGAGAACATACAAACCACTTTCATGTTGGTGTAAAATATATGAAGCTACAGACAGCTGCCCAGCATAAAGATGATCTACTAATAACTAGTTTTTGTATGGATTAAACAAACTCGGTTAATTGATGAGGTTGGAGTTACTGCCTTTTTACGCGAACTTAGAAGCAGGTGCCAGCTTTAGCCTTTCTGCTTTTGTTTATATTTGAAGCTAAGCTAACTGGCTGTAGCATTCATCATAGTCACATGAGAGGTATCAATATTTCCCAAATGGCTATTCATTTGTTATAAAACCAAAAAATATTTGAGTGTTTCATAACTTTGAGTACAGTACCACTTTAAACACATGTTAATTAGGCACATACATAATAAAAAATATATCTGCAGTAGATTTCTTTTTTTTAGTCTTTTTCCCCCCAGAATTCAACTTTGCCTTAAAAACTCCAAAGCTAAAAAAAAGAATAGTTAAAAAAAAGCCTTGTAGCTAAAATCAAATACTGCATATATATTTACATATTTAGATATTTTTGGCATATTCTCTGGAGTGATGCACATAAACAAAGTAAATTAAGGAAAAAAAGGACCAAAACAAACAAGACAACCAGACTTTTGCACATTTCCTGAGTGACAAACTATTACTAGGCTATAATGTATAGCCTGTAATATACATGTAATATTTGCATACTACATGTATATGCGTAGAGCATTTACTCCTCAGTAATGACAGAATATATTTAGGACCTGAAAGATTTGGACTTTTTTTGATTGAAAAGTAGGACAGAAGATAACATGTAAATAACCCAAGTGAACTGCTAACCACAACCCTACTGTCCTTTTCACCATTTTCAATGAGGACATTAATTAAATCAGCCCAATCCTAAAAAAATAGCACTCACACATGAATCAAAATGTGTCAGTCCAATCAGAAGAGCCAGCAAAAACCAGACTCATCTAAACTTCTCAGAGAGCTTCACTGTGACTAACAACATTCCACATGTCCCTGTGCTCTAGTGGGCAGAGCACTGAAGCATGCACAGGATAGAAGGGTCCAGTTTAAACTCAGTTTGTATGACTGTTTGTGTGAATTGAGTAGAGGGTTAAAGGATATAATGTCATTACTGATTCACAGTCACACTCTTCATGGCTGAGAAGGCACAAGGTAACACATTGCACAGGGAGGTCCAGAGGGACTGTTGTGTACAAGTTAAGTCTGTCTCATCTGGAAAGAGACATGCACAGCTCCCTTACATTTTCATCCTTTATTGGATTACCACACACAAATTTGAAAGCAGAAAATGTTTGCTTTTATCAGGAAGGAGTTGACAGCAGGAATCACTGTTTTACACCTTAGCGGAGCCCTCCTTGTGTCTTCTTTCAGTCCCATTTGCACCGTGCCCAGAGTGAGAAAGCCAAATCAAAAGCACCATTACTTCAAAGCACCACTAGATTTCCACTGCATTTAGCAGGCAGGTCTTTGAAGTAAACAAAAACAAGCCACACAATGCAAGAGACACAGCTTAATGTTAAAGCAATAAGTATCACAAATAAATCTAGGAATAGGAAATGGGTTGGAAATAGGATACAGAGAAATAGATAATGATCAGAATATTGTAAAAGGACAAATGAGACAGTAAGAACAAAGGTTTGCTGCAGGTAGAAAGAAGAAAATGCAGATTGAGACTGGGTAAAGTTCCTGGGTTAGTGGTCATTTACAACAAGATGCTCAATGGATTTTGGAGAGACGGAATCTAGTGAGTTTAAAAGAGGAGAACATAAATATTTACCAAACCTAATTTAATATTAATGAAAACAAAACATAAAAAGGCAGCCACTGGCATATGTAATTGAAACAATTTTAATTTTTTTTTTTCTGTTAAGAGTTATAAAAAAAATTAAGTTAAGAAAGGAATTTGAATAAATGGGGTTTTTTGTTGTTGTTGTTTTTTTTCCTTTCAAGCCTGGCCAGTGACTGTTGCAATGAGGGTGAGCTCTTGAGAGGTTTTAACAGGCTTGAGTGGTTAGGAGAGGGGATTTGTAGTTTGTTGACCATCTAGGGTTAGGGACATAGACCACTCACTCTGTAGCACCGAAATGGTGGCCTGGGCGCGGATCCAAGTGATGGCCGGGTTTTGTCGGAGGTCATTGCGCCTGGGGTCGTTGCTTGCCCGACATTCATAGGTCCCAGAGTCCTCCAGTGTGAGGCGTGTGATGCCGAGCACACTGACCCCATTGGTGCCGTAGGCTGTGTTGATAGATACCCGACGTTTGCGGGCTCCGTCCCACAGCTGCTTGAAGGAGTCAGCTCGGTTCACCTCAGCATACCACCATTGGATCTCTGGAGTGGGGTAACCGACCACCTCGCAGTACAGCTCAAAGGTGTCTCCTGTAAGCTTAGTCTCAGAGAGTGGGGACTTCACAAACCCAGCTGGAGAGGAAAAGTGTATCGGGATGGCAGGGAAGGAAGGGTAGAAGAGGGTTAGAGCAGAAGGAAGGCATGGAAAGGCCAAGGAATAGAGAAGGAAATTAATAGGATCAGAGTACATACAAACAAAAGAGAGGATGATTAAAGGCAAATCAAAAAGCAGCAAGCCTGAAATTATTGATAGGTGGAAAAAAAAGGTTAATGATTCTGTAAATCCAGTCCATTCAACGTCAAGGTTCCCTGGCCCACTTAAGGCCAACTGTCACACAAAGTCATAGTCAACCAGTCCCAAATCCGTGCCAGCTGCAAATAGTGCTTGTTATCTTGCGTATTAGTTTACCTTTTCGTTTTGTCTCTTTCACATGTAACCATATGAAGATGAGTGCAACAAGATTTTTGGAATGTACCTTTCATGTGTATATTCTTGAACAAAAAGATAACATCAGTTAGAGTACATTAAATGCAGTGCATAGACACAAGAAAATAGTATATGGTAAAGGGGAACTGTTTACCTAGTGTCATGTACCTTAATCAGTTTTTTTTTATGGCTTGTTTGCCAAGCGAACAACCACCCAACTCTATTTTCACCTATTGTGTCCCAGTAGTCAGGGCATCACACGTATTTCACAACATTAAGACGAAAATATCATGTTCTACATATTTGGTACTACTGAATGCGAACACTGTAACAAATCAAAAACAGATTTGTCAAACACAATGATCAAGAAAGGTTTACCTTGAACTCACTTTTCATGCCACCCTGTCAGAGGAAGGAACGATAACTGTTGAACTCTCAAACGAAATAGCAAAATATTGGAGATTTAACCGTTGCATCAAGTTATTACCGCCAACAAAAATTTTAGCTTGTTAGTTAGACAAGTATCATAAATAAATTCTTCACATATCAGTTTCCTATAATCATCAATTTGTTTTCCAAAATCAATGATCTTTTTTTAGGATCATAGGTTGCTGGAGTCTATCCCAGCACATGTTGGGTGAGAGGTGAAGTGCAGCCATTCTGTCACAGGGCTAACACATAGAGATCGACAAACATATTCACACCCCCTTTCACACTCAGAGGGTATTTACACTAGTTCACAAAACATGTCACTGAACTGTAGGAGGACACTGAATATACGTCACGAAACCAGATCGTGTGCGGCCTTTTTGCCCTACTGTTAGCAATGCAACAAGCACTAATGTTTGTAAATGAAATGATTTTTTTTGGGTATTTTGTAAACCTTTACCTTGGAAAATAATAAATAAAAGATCTACCTTTGTCAATTTTCATATTGACTATGTAAAGTACTTCACCAAAATTGTCCTAAATAAATGTAACTGTATGTATGCATTATAATCTCTTTTCATCCATATCAGCTCTTCCTGCTAATGCTAGAATTTAGGTCAGGCTGCTTACATTTTGGATAAGCTAGACTTTAAGAGCAGGTTTTCAAAATTCAAATATGATCACAGTAGTATAGCACTGTCCAAGTTCAACTAGCTTTACCATAGTAATGTCAAATTTGAATATGCCCTCATCGCTACAATACTGGTATTTAATCTCCTGAGTCTGTCGCTCAGACAGACTGCCTTACTCTCTTTGTGTGTTATATACGAAACATGAAATATGGTGAATTTCACAATAAAATCCGTAATCCACCCGTGGCATCTATAGGCATTATTGCCACAACTGTGACTTTACATTGCTCCATCTATACCTGATTCATGACCCTGTTCCATGTCAGTAGTTAGCCCAGCAAAACACTGGCAGACTTAATGAACCCGATTTAATGACAAATCACCTGGGCCACAGACACTGTTCTCTGCTGGCCCTATAGCTTTGTCAGCTGTAAACCACATGTGCTTAAATCATTAGAAAAATACAGTGGCTTGCAAAAGTATTCGGCCCCCTTGAACTTTTCCACATTTTGTCACATTACAGCCACAAACATTAATCAATTTTATTGGAATTCCACGTGAAAGACCAATACAAAGTGGTGTACACGTGAGAAGTGGAACGAAAATCATACATGATTCCAAACATTTTTTACAAATAAATAACTGAAAAGTGGGGTGTGCGTAATTATTCAGCCCCCTGAGTCAATACTTTGTAGAACCACCTTTTGCTGCAATTACAGCTGCCAGTCTTTTAGGGTATGTCTCTACCAGCTTTGCACATCTAGAGACTGAAATTCTTGCCCATTCTTCTTTGCAAAACAGCTCCAGCTCAGTCAGATTAGATGGACAGCGTTTGTGAACAGCAGTTTTCAGATC